>PVIW01010347.1:0-44804 GCA_004026585.1 Noctilio leporinus
CTGGCTTATTTCACTAAGCATAATACTCTCCAGTTCCATCCATGTTGTTGCAAAGGGTACAAGTTCCTTCTTTCTTTCTGCTACATAGAATTCCATTGTGTATATGTACCAAAGTTTTTTGATCCAATCATCCACTGATGGGCACTTACGCTGTTTCCAGCACTTGGCTATTGTAAATAGTGCCGCTATGAACATAGGTGTGCATAGGTTCTTATGAATTGGTGTTTCAGGATTCTTTGGGTATAGTCCAAGTAGTGGAATTACTGGATCAAAAGGCAGTTCCACTTTCAGTTTTTTAAGGAAACCCCATACTGTTTTCCACAGTGGCTGCACCAGCCTGCATTCCCACCAACAGTGTATGAGGGTTCCCTTTGCCCCGCATCCTCACCAACACTTGTTGTTTGTTGATTTGCTGATGATTGCCATTCTGACAGGTGTGACCACTCACTACTTTTAAGTACTTTAAAAATTGTAAATATAACATATAAAAATTGTACATGTCATACATGAATTTCTTCCTATAAGTAATTGTAAGAACTGGTAATTTGTCCTTTTACTAAGTAATGAAATCATGAAAGGTAATGCTATAAGAACTCTTTGATTACCCCTCACCTCTTTGAAAGGGTATCTAGTTTTTTCAATAGGGTCTATATCCTTCAGTTCTTTTTCTGTGTGTTTATAAAATATACAGGTAGTCTA
The DNA here is from genome assembly GCA_004026585.1 of Noctilio leporinus. Classification (NCBI taxonomy): domain Eukaryota; kingdom Metazoa; phylum Chordata; class Mammalia; order Chiroptera; family Noctilionidae; genus Noctilio; species Noctilio leporinus. The sequence continues at coordinate 700 of PVIW01010347.1, forward strand.
ATTACAATTAATTGACAATTATTAAAAATTATAAACATATTACTATTTTAACTTTAGAAAGCTATAACTGCTGTTTGCGCAGTGATTTATAATGTTGTATGTTGCCTTCTCAAAAGGACTTTGTCAGATTATTTGTTAGAGGTCACTTCATCAGTTTTCCACATTTTCACTAAGTTACAAACTAATATCATTAAAATTATAAGTAGATACTAAGTAATATTTGGCTTAACTCATTTTTTGACACAGAAACAAAGATTTCATGCCTGAAACTAATAAAAAATAAATAATTAAATGAATGTAACTATGACTGAAAAAGAAAAAACAAAAAATACAGTATGATGTAACAAAAAAGAATCACTCCATTGCAAAATGTTACCTCTACAAAGTCCTCTCTTTCAACATTTGCTGTGATATATTTTAAAAATCGTAGTGTTTACTTCTATGTACTTGTCATTAAGTACTTTTTTTTTTTTTTTTTTTTGTCTTTTCTAGTGTATCTGTAGAGACCTCTAGTGGTTGATTTAAAATTAAGCATCTTCCATTCAGGTTTGACGTGATGATTGATTTATCTTTCAGGGAGTTGTTGGTGGAGTGACTGGAATAATAACAAAACCGGTGGAAGGTAGGTTGAGAATCTTTTCTTTTTCTACAGGGTCTGAAGAGTTGATTTGTGGTAAACATAGTAAATTTTACTGCTATTAGGTATTTGGGAGAATTTCTGATTAATTTTGCGTTCATAGTCCTAAATTGTTGTTTAATGAATGTAACATATTCTCCTCAAAGTGGGAGGATTAGTTAGTAGACTGTAATTCAGACCTTGAATGCTATTTTAAGCAGATCCAGAAACTAGATTACTTTGGGCCTTTAATAGCTACTGCTTACTTTTTTCATGTTTTAAAAAGTATGTTACTTCAGTGCAATATCTATCAACATCCTAATAGGCTTCTTTGCAGAAATTGACAAGCTGATTCTGAGATAGATACAGACCTCAAAGGACCCCAAATAGCCAAAGCAATCTTGAAAACAACAGAACAAAGTTGAAGACTTACACTAGGCAATTTAAAAACTTACTATAAAGTTACAGTAACTGAGATAGTATGATACTAGAGTATGGATAGATATTTCACATGTCAATGGAATAGAACTGAGATGCCAGAAATAAAACATTACATTTATTGTTTGTTAATCTTCAAGAAGAGTGCCAAGATAATTCCATAGAGAAAGAATAGCCTTTTCAACAAATGGTACTGGGACAACCTGGAAACAAATATAAAGTGTGTGTGTGTGTGTGTGTGTGTGTGTGTGTGTATCCCAAGAATTCCACTTCTAGTTACACATCCTAGAAAATTAAAATCGTGTTTACTAAAAAACGTGTACATAAATATTCATAGAAACACTATTCATAATATTTGGAATGTAACAACAACCCACAATATTCATCAACTAAACACATGGATAAAGTAAATGTGGTATATTTATATAGTAAGACATTATCCAGCTATAAAAGCAAATGAGTACAGATGCTCCTTGACATATGATGGGGTTATATCCTGATAAACTCATTTCAAATTTAAAATATTATAAGTCAAAATGCATTTAATACTACAGTGTAATGTATTGGTGGTTTAATCACATGGCTGCCCGGGAGCTGTGCTTACTAATACTATCTAGCATCATGATACAGTATCATACTGCATATTGCTATCCCAGGAAAGTATCAAATTTCAAAATTCAAAGTGCAGTTTCTACTGAATGGGTACTGCTTTTGTATCATTGTAAAGTCATAAATCATAATTTGAACCATTGTAAGTTGGGGACTATCTGTACACATACAAGTATAAAATGGATAAATCTTGATAACATGATGGTAAATGGAAACAGCAATTTAAACATACCACATATGGCATGATTCCATTTGTAGGAAATGTGTCCATACTAGGCCATTTCACAGAGGTGGAAAGTAGATTAGTAAATGCCTATATCTGACTGGTAGGAAGGAGGTAAATTGTATAGGATCAGATGGGGAGATGCTAGGAAGAAATAGGGTATGATTGCTAATGGGCATAGGATTTCTTTCTGAGATGATATGAATTGTCTAAATTTGATTGTGGTGATTATTACACTGCTCTGAATATACTAAAAACCATAATTTGTATACTTTAATGGGTAGATTATATAGTATGTGAGTTGTATTTCAATGAAAAAAAAAATACACACACACACACACAGAGCTTGAAAAATTTCCTGATGATTGGCATTACAAAAAAGAAGATATTTATTTTCTGGTCAGTTCTTAGACCTTCTAGTCACCAGTACTGACTAAACTCCTGAATCACTGGTTGTAAAACTTTAGCATACCTCAGGATCACCTGGAGAGTTTATTAGAACCCAGGTTGCTAGGCTCCACTCCCAGAGTTTCTGCTTCAGTAGGTCTGGGGTGGGCCTAATAATTTGCATTTTTAACACCTTTGAGAACCACTGTTTATCATATTATCATTAAATTTAATTTCTGTAGAAAGGCAGATTTTAGATGCTTCCTGTGTAAAACAGTTTGGTATTTGGGTTAGGCTTCTGTTATGTTATTTTGAAATACCTACATTTTCATTGTCTTTGATTTCATGAAGGTGCCAAAAAAGAAGGAGCTGCTGGATTCTTTAAAGGAATTGGAAAAGGGCTTGTGGGTGCCGTGGCTGGGCCTACTGGAGGAATCATAGATATGGCCAGCAGCACCTTCCAGGGAATTCAGAGGTAATTAAGTACATTATATGTGCAAGGCATGTGTCTGCAAGGGGGATCCAAAAATACCTGGAATTTATTTATTAAAAATTGTGTGTTTATTCTTACATGTATAAACTTCAGTCACCATCAAAGTACTCTCCAGGTGATACAGTACCCCTATTGAGATGTTTTTTCCACTGCTCAAAGCAGTTTTTGAACTCATTGATTTTGATGCCTTTTAGCACTTCTGCCATTTTCCGTATCACCTCTTCTCCATTGGCCGAGCGTTTCCTTTAGGGGACTTTTTTCATTTGGGGAAACAAAATGTCACTCAGGATGAAATCAGGTAAACAGAGTGTGGGGCAAAGGGGGTCATGCCATTTTTGGTCAAAAACTGCTGAACACACCACAGTGTGGGCAGGCGCACTCATAAAACCAGCGAACATGTCGAAACTGTTCAAAGATAATCTGCTGCAGCCAGACAACAACCCCAGCTGGTACGAGATACGGATGAGTTCCTAGGACATTCGCCAAGCAGGGGAAACCTGTACTTCAAGAGGCCCGCCTTCCGAAAGATAATTTCATTGTATTTTAGGGATTTTCCCCCTCATATGCGCTGTTGCTATGAATACATAAGTAGGCAGTATTTTGCCTACCCTATGGTAGGTTCACAAGGTAGAATGCCTCCAGAAAGAAGAGGAGATCTTTTACATGGCTCAGTTTCTCTTTTGTTTAACTAATGTTGATTGACTCCTGTTATATGTTGGGGCTAGACGCTATACTAGAAACGGAGGGAACACCTTAGTCTCTGCCTTTATTATTTTGACATTTTTTTTCTTTGAAAGAAGTTGGAGGAGCTTGGAGTGAGACAGACTTGGTTTTAGTGCTTTTTTCATTATTTTGGGCAGATTATTTAAAATTACTCTTTATCAAATATTGATATAATATGGAACATAGTACAATATTTTTAGTCAACATATATTTGTATTATTTTGAAAGATTCTCACATATTTTATTGTACTTATTCCGATGCCTTATACAGGGCAGCAGAGTCAATTGAGGAAGTGTCGAGGCTCCGTCCCCCTCGACTGATTCAGGAAGACGGCATCATTCGCCCATACGACAGACAGGGATCTGAGGGCTGTGACCTATTTGAGGTATAAATTCTGTTCCTTATGGTCATGAGTGAAATTTAATTTTAAAGATTTCTAGAATCATAATTGCATGGGAGTTATTAAAGTTCCTGATTCACGAACTTCTCTAGGGATTACGAAGGGAGCATGGTTTGTAGAGTAGAATTTGATTATTTATTTTAATGTAATGTGCTAAATAGAAATAACTGGCCATTTTTTTCTGTACAGGAACAAAGTTTGTTTTTTATTTATTTTTGTACAGAAGGATAATGTTAAAAGAAGCCATAAGCTTTATTGTTATTTTTGTGGCAGTTCATTTAGTTAACATTGTTAACTTTGGTTTCCGGCCTTATAGCTAAATTATTGGAATTTCTCTGCTTCCTTTTCTCTCAACCAAATTAATTTATTTTGACAACTCTATAAACCTAGATGTAATCAGGTAAACAAGCCTAAGGAGAAAAATATATTATGTATAATTACAATTTTTTCAAACCTTAAAGAGATTTAAATATATTTTGGCTTTTAATTTTAACTCTACTGAATTTAAGTTTTATACACACACACATATATACAGGGTGCGTGCAATAAAGTGGCAAAATTTTAGTAAAATAAACAACACGCCACAAAAGTGTTATATTTTGAATTAAATTTATTCTTATATGTAAATACATAAACATCATTATTTCTTTAATTATTCAAGAAAGTCTCCATTTGCTGCAATAATAGACTCCGTTTGACTTTGGAATCTTGAGCACGCTTTAACTTTTCTTTATCCATGGACATCATCATGTTTTCAGTCTTAGCTTGAACAGCCTCTTTATTGGAATGAGGTTGTTTATTAACTTCTCTCTCACAAATGCTCCATACATAATAGCCTAAAGGATTTGCATCTGGTGAACTAAGTGGCCAGATTTCCTTTGACCAGAACTCAGGAATATTGACACTAAGAAATTCTTGCACCTTTTCGGTGCCATGTGCTGGTGCTCCATCTTGTTGGAAGAGAAAAGGACATCTGTTTGCAACTTGCTTCATCCACGGTACAGCTACTTCTCTCAGAACGTCAAGGTAAACATCCTGAATCTTCATTGATAATCTCCTGGAATACGTGTACAATATCTAGACTCATGTGGACCTTGCTTATGTTATGCATTTTCCTTGTAGTGGTGGTGATCTCAGGATCAGCATCATACACCTTCTCCACATTGTCAACTGTATGTAAAGGGATGCTACTGCAGTCCGCAATTTCCTTAGCAGCTTGCCCTTCACGCAGTCCAGAAATTATGGTTGCTCTAACATTGTATTCCTTCAACATGACAGTTGCTCTCAGAATTTTATACTTTATATCTGAAACAATGATGTTAAATCATAACCTTAGAAACATTGTTTTTCAAAATTAAGCACAGTGAAATGAGAGGCAACATTATTGCCAATTTATCGCACGCACCCTGTACTCCCATGATGAGCTTTCCCTCAAATAAGTTTATTAATGTTTTCCTACTTTGACTTTAAAATAGAATGATTCTTCATTGTTATTAGCCTATGGTTTTTATTATATATTGATTACATTTTATTTTTCTGCATGCTTCTAACTTTATTTTCTTTCTTTTTCTGCCTACACAGCAAGAACTGGATATACAGGAGTAAATGTCTCCTATACTACTACTTGATTTCATCCTTAAAAATCAAAACAAACTTGTGGTATTAATTGACTGTCTTTGATTCATTTAGATCGAGGGTCTGTTTTAATGAAGTTTTCTTTACAACACTCACCTCAATCTGAACTTTTTATTGTAGTGGTTGACTACAAATAAAAATGGTTTTTGTGGTGATACTTTGCAGGAGTAAGAGATCAATATAAAAGATTAAATGATTCAGGAAATTAACTCTCTTCTACATTTAGTTGGTGAAAGACTATTAAACTCAGAAGCATACACATTTAACTGTCATTTAGAAAATTTTTACCTTTCTTAATGGTATTCATGTGTATTTCAGATAAGAAAAAGAAAAATTATGTCCGGTTTATTGTGTGTTCTTATGTTTGTGAATCTTAACGATTGAATTACATGACTTCGTTTCACAAGTCACCCTAAATTTACCAGGTTATACAAGTAATAACTAGGGCATGTATTTTATTCTATTTTTATTTTTATTGAATTTGTTGGAGTGACATTGGTTTATAAAACTGTTCATGTTCCAGCTGTACACCTCACACATCATTTGTACACTCCATTGTGTGCCCATATGTCTTAGTAACTGAAGTATCATTTGCTCAGGCCTATCCTTAGACCTCAAAGAAGGGTTGCACATGAATTTTGAGAATGTTTCCTTAATCTCTTTTTTTAATCTCTAGTACTCTTACTAGATAAATGGCAGTCATTTAATAATTGTGTTACATACATTCTCAGCCTTTATCATTTATACTTTTCAAAAATTGAATCTCATTGTTTATGCTAATTTCAAAGTTATATTAGTTTTCATTACTGTAAATAAAAGTTGAACATATTAGGCAAATTGCTTATGCTGTATTTGAATTTATAGATAACTATTTTTAAAAACCAACCCTGCTTGCTTTTAAGTCCTTAGAGAAGATTGAATATCTTAATGACAACAAAAATAATACAAATGATCATTTTGAAGTTAATGCTCCCATAGTTACATTTAAGAATAAGTTATATTTTTATTTCTTTTTTATAAATGTCAGAAACTTATAATTTGATTTAGCAGCATCTTATCAAGCAACTTTCATTCTTCCCCCAAAGTTGAAAGCAAAGTATAAACTTAGCTTTCATGTGTGGTACATTTGAAGAGAATGGAACTGTTAGCATACAGCTGGTCAGTTCAATTATGTATGTAAATATATTTTAAACCATAATTATCAAAAGAAAAATGCTTCATATTTAAAACATAGTGCTTTAAAGAAAAAAGAATGACATGCAAAGAACAGCTTAGAACTGTAGATGACGAACCTTTCTTGTGCCTAGATAATTGAGGATTGGCACAAATGTTGCTGCATGTACAGTTTCTATAAGAATAAGACACAGTAATTAATTCAAAGTCCTGTCTTAAATCACGACTAATAATTACCCTTCCTTCTTAGGTAAAAGTGATGATTGTTAATTTCCCTGGATATATTGCAATTTTAGTAGACTTGACTTTTGAGAAATTGTTTAACTTGTTAAATTTTTTAACTTGTTTCCTTTTTGTTGTTTCATTCTTTGTTATTAACCTTTCTTTTGTGATAATTCTATTTACAACTGCTTACCAACAGGCACAAAACATCTATTTTTATCATTTTAAATCAGTATAGTTACCTTGTCTGATTTATTAGTTTTTTGTTTTTTCAAGAGTTTATTTATTATTTTTAGAGAAGGGGGAAGGGAGAAAGGCAGAGAGGGAGAGAAATACCAATGTATGGTTACCTTTCACCTGCTTCCAGCTACAGACCTGGCTTGCAACCTGGTGATGTGCCCTGGCTGGGGAATCAAACTAGTGACTTTTGGGTTCGCAGGCTGTTGCCTTATCCATTGTGCCACCAGCCAGGGCTTGATTTATTAGTTTTTTAAAGATACCAGACAACCTTTTAAATTTTAATATGTTATAGTCACTGGAAAAAATAGAATGATTGTACATTAATAAAAGGACTTAGTAATTTTACTCAATGAGTGGTAAGAGTAGGCATGGAGAATTAAGAAATTTAGGCTGTTTCATCCCTTGCCCATCTTGCTTTAATCTGTTATGTATGATACATTTATTGATTATCTATACTGTGCTGGAGATACAGAAAAAATAAGACTGTTCTTAAGAGACTGTGTATAACATAATGTGTAAATATTAAAGAGCGCTATATTATAAAATTATTTTCTCCTCTCCCTATTGTTATATGGGTACCTCTTAAAGAATTTATTTGGAAATCTTTTGATTTTCTTCTGAATATTGCCCTGTATTCTTTCATGCTCAGCTTTGTAAGTTACTAAATCTTATGTACTATGTTTTTGTAGGATATATTCTGCTTATCTTCTATTCTCCTAGAATAATTACTGTTTACATGTGTGTGTGTTTACACACACACACATACACATACATATATGTATAAATGATATATGTAACCAGTTTTTATTTAATATTCTTCTTGGGTCACAAATACATATGATAATATAATATTTGAAATGGTGTTTTGCTTTTTCACTTTAATTATAGTTTTCATGTTCATAGAAATATTTCATTATTAATTCTTGCATTACCATTATTGAGGTAACTATACATTTTGTGTTTGACCATTCCCAGTTCTTGACATCGAAGTTGTTTGTTGTTTTAATATCAGTAATAATGCTGTGATAAACATCATTATACACATTGCTTTTTCATATCTTGAATTTTCCTTAGAATTTACTTTTTAAATTGAATGCTTTTACTAAATATTGTAAATTTCTCAAGTTGCATTTTGGGAAGGGAGAACAAATATTTTATTAACTAATCTGGTATCCTGCTGCCATCAGTAACTGAGTATCTTAATTTGAAGCTCAGAGTTTAGTGGATTTCAGTAATGCTGAAAACAAGATTTCTATGTATAGTGTATTATGGTGGTAAATTACATTTTAAAAGCTTTCAGTAGATTAAAGACAGCAATAGATCAATATCTAATGAAAATGCATAGAAGATGGAAAGTTGGTAGAATTTTTGGTACAATTAATCTCAAATATAAATATTTTAACATTTAAAGTTCAGTTCCAAAAATTTACTAAATTATATTTATTTTTCATTTTCTCTTTATTAAGTAAATTAAATTATAAATGTTAAAAGATTTCAGTTAATTTGTATGGGCATGATTTAAAACAACTGTTCAACTCCACCTTTCTGAGACTCATTAAGCATACGAGACCCCAGTTGCTTGGGGATTCATCTTTGTTCATAGCTTTTCATAATTATCAAAGAATAACAGGAAACCAAGGACTTAAAAAAATACATTTAAGCATTGAAATAGCAGCAAGTCTGCTTTCTTTGCTTGTGATGATTATTGATTACATTATCTTTTTAATAATATTGGTGGTGTATTTTTGGTTATAAAATGTTAAGACCTTGAGGGGTGAAAAAATGTTAAGGTCTTATTTATTTTTTATGTTTTCATATATATTATATCATAAATTATAGATAATATGAATAATAATACTTTATTAGCACATAACTTGTTTTTTAATGTGTTGACTAGGTCAATAGTTTTGAAATAGTTGGAAAAAGTATATAAATGTATTTAATGTGCTTTTATACTTGAATTATTTTATGCTTGTAATTGTCTCTAACAATAAATTACAACAGTTATTTGAAATCTTAGAAATTCTTTATGTTTGTATTATTAGTTATCTTGGAATTTTACTGTGTGTATATCTACCTCTATGTAAAATCAGTTGTTCTTAACCTTTGAGAAGGATTACAGACTTTAAAAAAATATCTGATGAAAAATATGAACCATTCTCTGAAAGAAGTTGTAGAACTACATTTAAAAAATTTTAATATGCTCTTTTAGGTAGTTTATAGACCTTCAAAAGTGCTTTCAAGGACCCCAGGTTAAGAAACCCAGTAATGTTAATGTCTTTTATATTAGCATATGTTCATATTCTCAGGAGAGAAAATGTCATGAATGAAAACGTGTGATTATTTCTGGTAGATATTCTAAAATTTCTGTTATCACAGAATAAAATGTTAATTTATCAGAAGAACACTTAGTAAGCATGTAATACATATTTGTCTTTTAAGGAACAGTAGAAGTTAATTTATAAATACGTGATGAGTTTATCTTGCTAATTTCACATGTGAATATGTCGAATTGTGCTTTTCTTCCTACTAATATTTTCCTAACTAGCATTGTTATAATTAGCTAATACAGTCTTTAGTATTTGAGATACTATTTGATGCATGTATTACCCAAATCTTGAGTCTTGTTTTTTTTCTTTCGGCCCCTCCCCCACAACAGAATCATATAAAAAAGTTAGAAGGAGAGGCTTACCAGTATCACTGCGCAATTTCTGGAAGCAAGAAGACAACTCTTATGATTACAAATAGGTAATAAATTTAAGTGACGTTTTTCCAACTGTAAATTATATAGCTCTTAAGAATTTTGAAGACTAAAATGTTAGAGTATGTGGAAAACTGTGCTGCAACTGCAAAATGTTCATTGTCAGTCACAAAAACGCCAATCTGGATGGGACCTTTAAGGTCATCTGTTCTGACTCTCTCACTTTGGAGATGCTGAAACTGCAACTTAACGTGGTTTAGGGGCATTTCCAGGTTATACAACTACTGAGAGAGGGCGTCTAAATTAGCCTTTATAAGTACAGTAGTGATACGGTTATATATGTGGATTATAAATCTAGTTATGGAGGGTGAATTCATTTTTTTTCTCACAATGTTTTATTTTGGCTGATTAGCATGCCATTTTTTAAAGCATGACTTTATTTCTGTAGGATTTTTTCTAGTTTTTTCCTAAATATTTTGGGAATTATAGGCTATTTTTCCAAATAAAAGAACTTCCACCAAACTACTGTTTATTTTCCTGAGATTTTCCCTACATCACTTATTCCAAAATGACAATTTTAGATTAATAATTTTCAAAACTTTCTAAGTTATTTATTTTTGTAGGACTAAGGCACAGTACTTAGAGAAGGCAAAATCTACCTTAGGTTCCTTACCAATGCATTTAAGTATATTTGATTAGGAAGGAGAGAAAAGAAAACTAGAAGAATAGGATTCAGACTTAAACCTATGAGCTATTATAAATCTTGTTAGATTAGGCCAGAAACAATGTTTATTTGTACTGTGTTTGGTATTTAGCTGCAATAGCAATGTGTTCATTCATTTTCCAATTGTGTATCAACACTGGGCAATGTAGTAAATCAGTTAAATTTTCTTATTTGGAAATAGTACTTGTTTGATTAGTCATTTTGTGGGAATACTACTGTATACATAAATACATTGCACATTTGGGTGTCTTTTTTCAAGTAAATTGAAAAATCATGGCAATTTTAAATAGTCGGTTACAGAGCTTTTCAGGAGGCAATTCGAAAAATAATATTTCTGACCAGTATAATGACTTAGTCTCCTTGTAGTAGATGCTTTCTAACAGGAATTTCTTTGATAAGATAGTTATCATTATGCTGATCTGTTAGATCTTTAATGATTCCATAAAAATAGCATTTCTTCCAAAATCAGCATTTTAAAAAATAATTTCATTTTTATTGCTAAAGTTATGCATATTCATTGTAGATAATACAGTTAGGAGTCGTCAAAATTTCTTTAAAGGGCCAGATATTAAAAATTTAGGCTTCAGCCCTGATTGGTGTGGCTAAGTGGATCAAGTGTCACTGTGTCAATAGAAAGGTTGCCAGTTCAATTCCTAGTCAGGGCACGTGCCTGGGTTGTGAGCCAGGTTCCCAGTTGGGGTCACTATAAGAGGCAGCTAGCTCCCTCTCTCTCCCTCCCTTACTTTCTCTCTAAATGTAAATAAATAAAATATTTAAAAACACCCAAGGGTCTCTGGTTCAATTTCTAGTAAGGGCACATAATCAGGTTGCAAGCCAGGTCTCCAGCCAGGTCTATAGCTGGAGGCAGGTGAATGGCAACCATTCATTGATATTTCTCTCCCTTTCTTCCTCCCTCCCTGCCCTTCTCTCTGGAGGTAGTGAGTAAAATCTTTAAAAAATAAATAAATAAAATAAAAACATTAAAAACAAACAAACAAAACAAAACAATTTAGGCTTCAAGGGCCATGTCATGTTTCCCATCTATACTCAACTCTGCCCTTGTGGTGGGAAAGCAGCTGTTGATAATATGTAAATTAATGAAACAGGGTGGCTGTGTTCCAGCATAATTGTCTTTACTGAAGTAGTCCATGGCTAGATTTGGCGTACAGGCCATAGTTTGCCCAGCCCTCATACAGATAATGATTAAGAAAATGAAAATAACTAAAGCTGTGGTTTGCCTCAGAGAACTGGTTTGTACTTTTTGTCCCAATGTAATTATTAGTGGCTATCCTTTTCATTCTTAAAAATGTTCTGGTTTGAATAATAAGTAAATGTTAACCTTGAAAAATAGCCTTTACCAGCAATCTCTTCATCCAGAGATACTAGCTGTTAGCCTTTTACAGGGCCTTGTATCAGTTTTTTACGTACAACTAGAAGTATATGTTTTGCCAAGACTAGATGTCATTTAAACTTTTGTTTTGCTAATTTAATGGGTAGAAAATGATTTGTTTTAATTAGCATTTGATAATAAATATGAACATTTTAATACATTCTTCATCCATTTATATTTTTTATTCCATGAATTGCTTGTTCATATCCTTTACTTATTTTTCATTGTTAACCTTTTTTTTACTGAGTTTAACAGCATTATATAAATTAATGAGCCCTGGCTGGTGGCTCAGTGGATAAGACCCTGGCCTGCAAACCCAAAGGCTGCTGGTTGATTCCCAGCCAGGGCACATAACCAGGTTGTAAGCCAGGTCTCCAGCCAGGTCCATAGCTGGAGGCAGGTGAAAGGCAACCACACGTTAATGTCCCTGTTCCTCTCTGCCTCTCTCCTTTCCCCTCTCTCTAAAAATAATAAATAAAAACTTTTAAAAAAGTAATTAAAAGAATTAATGATATTAGCCCTTTTAATCCAATGAATTATTAACATTTTAATGATTCAGTTTTTCAATACATAGGGCTTTTAATTTTTCATGTTGAAATTTATTCAAAATTTGGTCTCAAAATTTTTTTAAATTTAATTTTATTGTTGATGTATTACATCTGTCCCCTTTTTTCTTACTCAGTATTAGAAAATAAAATACGAATTTTCATGACCTAGACTTATTAGGCTGCAGCTCTATTTGTTGGTTCTAACTAATGTGCGTGATATTTTATTTTACTAATCTTCATTAGAAAGTTGTTCTTTGAGCAGACTAAAAACAAAAACACCTGTCTTAGTCTGGGCTGCCATTCCAAAAATTCTACAGTCAGGTGGCTTAAACAACAAATCATTCTCTCTGTCAGTTCTGAAGGCTGGGAAGTCCAAGATCAGGGTGCAGCCAGACTGGTTGTCTGGTGAGGGCCCACTTCCTGGTTCATGGATGGTTCTTCTCACTGTGTCTTTACATGACAGGAGGTGCTAGGGAGCTTTCTTAGGCCTCTTTTATAAGGGCAGTAATTCCACTCATGAGGGCTTTATCCTCATGACCTAATCACCTCCGCATCTCACATCGGAGCTTATGATTCAGCATATGAATTGGGAGGGGGAGGAATGTAAACATTCAGTCCATTACACCATCAGCATACAACGGTACCAGAGCACAGATGAAAGTTGCGTCTCCTGTTCCCTCTTGATCTGCAGGGGGAACTGCAAATTATTGATGACATCACAGCGTAATAGGCGCTTAGATAAAGTGATATAGAGACTGAAGACTTGGTCCGCCAAGTTGGGAACCACGGTGTCATAGGGAAGGTGTTAGGGAGCTTTCTAGGTGAGGAGGTACTGAAGCTGAGTCTCGTAGAGTATGGAGCTGTCATGCAGGTATACAGGAGGCAAGCAGAAGCATAAAATGTGGCACTTTGAACAGTGAGATCAGTTTGGAATGTCCGGATAGCAGGATGTTCATAGGGAAGTGCTAGTGATGATGCAAGAAACATAGGTGTCTTTATACTCTCAGAAGTATTAAGTTTCATCATTAAAGTGACAGTGAACCACAAATTTTTTTTTTGAGCAGTCATCTGATTTATAAAAAGATGTAACAAATACTAAAATACAAAATATCATTTTCAAAACATCAAGAGTGAGTGTATTTATGGATACTCAGCTCACCACAGAGCAAATGAGTGGGTGGAGCAGTAATAACTCAGTGTGTAACATGTCTAATAAACTGGCAACAGAGAAAGTTAATGGAAGGAAAGCAGAGGAACTTTGTCTTTTAAGGGCTCCATAATCATCTGTTTAGAATCGAGGGGCTCCATAATCATTTGGCATCCGCTCAATGTTGTACCTATGGTTAGAAATGTACATGATGGGAACTCCAGGTATCTTCCTTATTCTTCTTTTAAGGTCCCGGTCAACTGTGGCCACAATGTAATACTTGTGCCGAGTCACTCTCTATACTAAACAGTTATCTGCATAGGTTCCTTTGTGTGTGCGTGGTAATCGTTCAAATCTTGGATCCTTGGCGATCCTTAAAGCTACTCAATACTTCTGCCCCAGTTTCTCAGTTTCAGCCATTACGCAGTCAGTTATACAAGGGATATACTTGGCATACAGATAGTCCATCATGGACTGCACCAAGTCCAGTTTAGCCTTAATGGAAACGTTGATCAAGTTGGTATCAACCAGGGTGTGGTAAGGTGGGCCCAGTTGTGTGTTATATTGGAAGAATAAGCAGGAAGCGTATTGGGGGACTTCTCTTTCCTTGAGGGTGCTAGGATCTTTCTTTTCTTTCTTTTTAGGTTTTAATCTATCCTTTTCTTTAAGTTTCTGATCTCTCAGACTAAGCATTCACTTCATGGTCGCGCATTTCCTTGTTTTCTTTTGCTTCCCCATGTTCATGCCATAGTCTCGTTTCTTCCAACCGCAATTTTTTTTAAGACTTATTATTCGGTATTGCAGTTTTTCACAGATATATGCACATAGGACACAGATGAATCTCTGGTGTTCTTTCCCACTGAAGGCTGTAAAGGAGTAGCATAATGCAACGTATAGTTTTGAAAGATCTCCGGCAGCAGTTTGGATGGAGTTTGGCAGCAGTTTGAAAACCTGGGTGGAAGAGGACCAGAGTGGAAGCAAGGAGACCAGTTAGAGGCTGTATTAGGGCTCTGTCACTGCACAACAAATTACCGTAAAGTTAGCAGCTCAAAATGACACCGATTTATTATCCCACCATATATGTCTGGAGTCTGGTACGGCATGGCTGGATTCTCTGCTTAGGGTCTTGCAAGGCTTCCTTTCTGGAAACTGGGGAAGAGTCTCCTTCCAGCCCATTTCATGTTAGTAGAATTCAGTTCCTTGTAGTTGAAGGACCAACATCCCTGTTACCTCCTTATCTGTGAGGTGGCTGCTGCCCTCAGCTCCTAGAGCCTGCCCGCACTCCTTGCTGTGTGGCACTCTGCATTTTCAAACCATTAACAGCACTTGGAATCTCTGACTTCTCCATCTCCAACCCAGATGTAAAGGGGCCCACCCAGGTAAACTGTTTCTCACTTAAAGTCACCTGTGCCTTACAGTAAAACCTAATCATGGGGGTGAAATCTATCAAGTTCATAGTTCTGGGGCTTATACAGAGTTATATACCAGGAAATGGGGAATCTTGGGGCACATCTTAGAATTCTGTCTACCACAGAGATTGCAGTTGTTATCCTGATAGCAAGTGTGAGGGCCAAAACTAAAAGAATAAGGACAGATAAAAGGGGCAACCCCAGGAGACCAGGACTTGGTGACTGATTAAAGGTAGAAGAGAAGGGAATGCAAGATAGCTTTCTGGTTTAGGGCTTGAGTAGCAAGAGTGGTGGTATTATCATTTACAGTAATTTGAGGGGGAAAATGATTTTTTTTGTTTAATTTTTGAATTGACTGACTTTGATGTAGATTTGAGATACCAAAGTACAGTATAGTTTCCTCAGTAGCAGAGACACAGATATAGACCGTTGATGTTTGGAGTTGAAATCTTAGACCCTGAGTGTGTCAAATAGAGGACATCCAAGATACGAGCTCTGGTAAACACAGAGAAAGCAAATGAAAGAGATTTAAAAAGGTAGAAAACCAATATTATTGGTATTGTCAAAAGAAGAAAGAGTTCTGAGACCATCGGAATGGTGAATTGCATTTGACACCATGATAGGTAATGGTTATCTATAACTGGAAGCTCTGTCGTCTGATTCCCTGCTAGGGCAGGAGGTGGAGGGAGTGGAGCCCAACTCCTAGAGACCATTTGGAATGTGTAGGGGAACGGAGGCTGCCACAGTGATTGGAGGACACTTAGTAGACAGGAGCTGGGGATGCCGAACTCACACTGTGCAACACAGTCCCGAACAAGCCCCCAATTTTAATAGCACCTCCGCTGAGAAATACTATGCCACAGGTCTGTTTTGGTTCCTGCATGCCATTGGTCACCAAGTTCATCTCATTCTACCTTATAAACATCTGGGATCTAGCTCTTTTTTCCCTCCTCACAGCCACAGCTTTGAGGTCTGTTACCTGATGGGACCATTAAAGTCACTTCCTGCCCTGATTGTCTATCCCACCTCTACTCCGTGACCACGAGAGTCATGACTCAAAAGTAAAATTCTATCATGTCATTTTCTATGCCTCTAGGTTAAAGTCAGAATTTCTTAAAATGGAAAAAAAATTCCTTCAAGATCTAGCACTAAGCTAATTTTCTCACCCCTGTACATGTTTGGTATTCCAGCTAGTCCTACACATTCCTCAGGAAATCTTTCCCCTTTTGTACCCTTGTATCTGTCAGTGCACAGTTCCCTTTATCTGGACTTTAATTTCTTTTTCCCACCTAGAAAATACCTTCTTTTCAGGAATCAGCTCTTATTTTACCCATAAAATCAGCCTTTCAAAAAGTTTTCTGCACTCTCTTATTGTACTTCTCTAACTGTTCCATCGTATTTATTTACATGGCCTCTGAGTACCTCTCAAGCAGAAACCCTATCTTTTGTTTCCCCAGCACCTTAGATAGCTGTAGAATTAACAGTTTGACTTCCTTGTTTTGCTTTCTGTTAGAGAAATTTTAGAGTCAAGTATGGTTACATCAGTAATTAGTCTGAATCATACTCTGGGAAATCAATGTGCATACCATTGAAAGATTGTTAGATTTTTTCATTGTTATTAAGAAAGACAGGATAGTTACTCTGTGATATATAGTACATTAGTGTTAAAGCATTCAAACCTGATGATGTTTATTAATAGGCCTAACATGAATCTTTGCTGACATTTAAAGTTTGTGACAGTTCCTGCATGCTTGTTCTTGACTAGAAGGTCTAAATGATTGACAGTAAAGAGCAATTAATAATTTTCCAAGTGAGAATTTTCAGGAGCTTCTGCCTTTACTGCTTCCCAGATCAGGAGAGAACAGCCTGTTTTCTATGTGTTTAAAAGATTATTGTCAATTTTTTTAAATGGTATTTTTGTAAATTTTGCAAGACTGGCAGAAGAGAATTTTTGAAAATTGGCTTTGTTAATTGGGAGGTGCCATATTTGCTCCTTATTTGACAGCTAGCTATCAAGACATTTTTATGCAAAGCATACTATTTTTAATGCCAGGCTATATTGTCTACTGAGTACTACTACCTGTGCTACCCACCAGAGTGAAATAGTAAAGATAACCATTAAGAATCTTTATCAGTTCCTGAGTATTTGTGTTTCCTTTTGCAAATAGGCGGGTGCTGTGTATAAAGGAAGCGGAAATCCTCGGCCTGATGACTGTGGACTGGCAGCGCACTTTTGAAGACTTTGTATTTCCTCCTAGTGTCACTGGAAATCTGCTAAACATTTCCGTCAAGGTAAGAAAACATAAATCACACTCTTAGAGCCAAGAATTTGTTATATGAGTGGAAATTAATGCTTTATCACATTTTTTCACAATTAACTGTACAAAATATTTGAAGGATTATTATGATTATTTGTGCACTGTATTTCATTTTCTGACAGCTCTTGATTATATAGAGTGAAATATCAAGTCTACTGAAATAATTAGGATGCTGATGCTTCCTTTTTGGGAGAATAAAGCATAAGTAAATAAAAGATTTTTTAAATTCCGTATGGATACCTATTTTGCTTCTGTCTAATCTTCATTACTTTTGGAAAGATTCTTTTTATTAGGCTTTTAGGAGATTATTATAAATATTATGTCTAAAACACTTATGTTTTATAATATTTGGCATTTATAGAATGCTAAAACAGTTGAAATATATAATACTTTCAAGTTTTCCTCCCCATCATTTTAAAATAACTTTTCATTACATAGCAGGCAATCATGAAATGATAGCCTATCTTTTGCTTAATTCTCACTTTACTTTGAAATAGATAATTTTTTCTTACATGTGATACAAACTTATTTTTACCTCCTTAAAACAAACTAAAAATTATCATTCTAAAGGTGGTAATTTTTGTAGTATATTTTCTCCTGAACAATAATGATGTTATCTCTGTTACTGAAAAACAGTTATCATAAAATTTAAGAGATACAAATACTTTTATTTTTTAATTTATGTTTTCTTTCATAGAAGTTTACAAATGAAAGAAACTACTATGAAACTATACCATTTTGTATTTCAGCTTTCTTTCATTGTAAAGTGTCAAAATTTTATTAAAAAGTGTCTTAATAAATGAAACATAGTTGTCCAGCTAGGGAAGACTGTCACTATGCATATATATTAGTTTCCTCAGTTATCACTTTTCTTTCACATCAGTGGTGAGAATTGACTCAATGTATTTTACATTATATAAGAATTTTATCTGTCAGCCAAGGAAATGAAAAAGAGTTTTTTGGTTTGTCAGATGTGATGACTTATCAAGTGGTGTTTCTGTAGGCTATTTATCATAGTCTGCAAAAAGCCATTATTTTATACAGATAGATGTATACTCATCCAATTTCATGAATTCTAACAACTTCACACACAATAGTACGAAAATGATCTATCTTTTATTCTATCTAACTTTGTTTGTTTTGTAGGGTTATAAAATAGAGCTGACATTTAAGAAGCATCCAATTAAAAGTTATAATATCTTTTTCTTCCTCAGAATAATATTTTTTCTGTCATTTCTTTATTTTGAAATAGGATCAGGGCTTATTCCACAAAAAAGACAGTGCCAGTCAAGTCTGTGTCCGGAAAATTTACCTGCAGGATACCATCACAGCAGAGGTAAACTATTTATTTTAAAGAACATCTAATTTTTTTAGCTGAAAGATATTTTTTTAATCTGTTATAATTAATAATACCCATGATTTCTCCCAAAAGATCTTCCAGTTACATTTGAATAGATATATTGAGCTTAAAATAATATACTATGGGCTTAGTAGGTCCAAAGAGTGTTATTTTGCATCAAGTGTATGGACTGTGTATTCTTGTCCTTACTTCTTGGACCTGTGTGAAAAGCCCTATCTCTTGCCATTGCACCTTGCCCCTCCATCAGGTTAGCCTGTACTTCTCTTTACAGTTTATAATAAATGTTTCATTTTACAGAGAGCATGTCGTGCCATTGAGGACGCACAGTCAAAGAGACACCAGCAACAGCTGATGAAGCGGCCGTCACTGAGACTCCTCAGGCCCTAAGTACTGTTTTAATCATAGACTTAGGGGGGCTGCTCTGAGGAGAAAAACCAACCGTCAGTCTTATCTATAACTCACTGTTCTTCACTTTACTGAAGAGAATTTTTAAAGCAGTCCTTTAGTTTTAGAATATTTTTTCTAGAATAGTTAGGTATTGGGTTTTCCTTGTTTCCCCCCTACTTTTGACTCTAGTTTTGTAACCAGGTGTATGTTAATAATCCACTCTACATTGCCCCTGGATGAGTCAGACCTTCAAAGAAATACCACTGCAGACTCTGAGTACAATTTCCATTAATGTTAAAAGTGTGAAGCAAAGGATAATAGGCATGGTTTTTTTTTTCTTTTTTCTTTTCTTTTTCTTTTTTTTTTTTTCATTTTATTGTTGTTGTATTACATTCATCCCCTTTTTCAGGCATGTTTTTTAATTAAATAAAGTCCTTACTCAAGAATAAGAAATGTGCTTAGAATGAGTAATGTTCTTTGAGAGGTTTTGGACAAATATTGGATAGTTTGTTCAGTAACTAAGATAACATTTTTGGTAAACTAGGTAATTGATAAAGGCATAAAGGCAGAAATAATGTTCCATTTCCTATTTTCTTTTCATGAAAACATTGTTTTAATAAAAACATTTTACTTTGGTGCTTATTCTTTTTCCTTGTACTATGATATAAAGTCATATGGAAAAATCAAAACTTCAAATATCAATACTCTGTTCTCTATAATGTACCATTTAAAAATTTTTGGAAGTTATTTACATACTCTTGCAAGATGAATTTATCTGGCACAATTACAATTTGCTGATACATGAAAATATTGCACTTTATGTTTTCAAGACTTAGAAATATGAAAAATATTATTTTTATATATCCAGAATTTTTTTATAAGATGAAATATTAAGGATATAAGTTAATAATTATAATGCACACCTAGAAATATTTTAAATATTAGAATGAAACATCTCTAGTTAGTTGCTTTATATATAAGTAAAATTAGACATATAACAACATTGTGGAAATAATTGATAGATGTATTTTTTGAGAGAGTATTTCTATGAGAATCACTTCAATATTATTTTTGTCCTTTTCTGCATCTCATTTATGCTGATCAAAGATACACTGCCTACTAAAGCTTTTCAAAAAAAAATTCTCAAAAGTACATAATTTCCTTGGATAAATCTTTAAATTTGCTCATGGTTTTAACATGGCATTTTCTTCAAATCACCGAATTAATTGTGAAATGAAATGAAGATGTGGACACACTTGGTTTGCTCTCTGTTTGTTGAAGTATGTTAATGTTTCTACTGTCTTTATTCATGTCTCTTAAGGCTAACCTTACAATGTTAAAAAAATTGTTTTTATTTACTACAGATTCAAAAAAGATATAATAACTAATTCCCTGAATATTTGACCTTTGATACAAGGGGTTGGTCTTTGCCTTTTCAACATCATTATTTTTTTCTGTGAAGAAGAGTATTATACATAAAACTTTTGAGATTAAACAGAATTTATAAATGGTTGTTTATTAAAAGAAGCAATACAAATACAATTTTGTAACACGTATGCTAGTATGTTGTGTTTTAAAACTAATTTAATCAGGAATCTCAGATGTCTAATTATATTTTGCATATGAATCACAGATATTGACAATGTCCTAAGTATTTAAGAAATTTTATTGTACTGATGGTATGAACAAAACATTGAACTAAGAAAAATTTATAGAAACCTGTAAATTTCTAATGTCTGAAAACTGTCAAATATTGGCAACATTTTAATTTGATTTAATCCCCTGAGACAGATAATTTATTGGTGAAGTAAATTGAGTTTTTAAAATGCTTTCATAGTCAATTTTTTACATATGAACTGGGAGAAATAAATTCATTGTATTGTTTACAGGTATATTGTTTACTTTGTGGGTTTGTGTTAAATATAGGTGTGAAAACTTAGTGGGTTTGTAAGTAACATTTGTTTTTACTTTTTATGTCTTTCCCCTTTCAATCCTATGATAGTAAGAAGTTAGATGAACAGTTATGGAGGGCTCTGACAGCCATCAGCCTGTTAATGTTATTTATGAGTTTGTTTCTATTTTGTGTGTTTATTTTACTTATTAGATTCCACATTTCACTGAAATCATACAACATTTTCTTTCTCTGATTGAGAAGGGGAGGGAGGTTGGGCAGCCAGGAGAAAGGTGAAGGGATTAAGCAAAATAAACAAACAAAAACCCCAAACTAATAGACACAGACAACAGTGTGCTGATTATAAGAAGGAAAGGAGTGTGGAGAAGGTAGATGAGGGTAACGAGAAATAAATGATGACAGAAAAGACTTGATTTTGGATGGTGAATACACTGTACAATATACAGATGATGTATATTAAAGAATTGTACACCTGAAACCTATGTAATTTTATTTACCAATGCCAATAAATTCAATTAAAAAAGAAGAAAAGGGGCTTTATGAGATGCTAATGGGAACAGTTTCCCTGAGGGCACTGAGCCCCTTTACCCTTTGGAAGTCTGTGGCGCAGATCTTCAGTATAGGTAGAATACATAGAGAACGTATTAGGTTGGCCAAAAAGTCCATATGACTTTTTTTCTGTAAAATAAGAGACATTTTTCATTTTCACCAATAACTTGATTGATTTGGATATCCTGAGTATGCCAATTGTCTCCCACTCATGGATTCTAGAGGGTAGAGGCCAGGGGTGCTGCCCAACATCATCCAATGCATAACACAGCCCCACAGCAAAGAATTATTTGGCCAAAATGTCAATAGCACCTAGAAACTCTGCAACCCACTTTTGACAGGTTTGATCAATCACAGTACCTTCTCCATATATTGTACAGATCTTTTTTGGTGTTTCAGTTGTTTTTACCTTCTGAAATAATAAAAGCATAACACTTTGAAAATATTGTATGTCTTCTATCTTCAATCTTAAAATGCACAAAATTCACCACTTGATTTTTTTTAATGCACACTAATATGACAGCTGTCACAAAGCAATTAACAAAATTGTTTTGAATGAAATTAAAGGTTAAGCACTATGAGAGCTATTGTACAGAAGAAATGACAGACTTTTTGGCCAACCCAATAGTTAACCAATGTCCCAGTTGCCACACTTGGAAATCATAGCTGGATTTGCTTTGAAGCCATGCCATCTATGGGTTCGTCAGACACTGAATGACGGGGATACTAGGCGAGGCCCATTCCTGGAAAACATGGAACTCCTCTAACGGCCAACTTTGGCTTGAAAACTCTTTAAGTAGCCTTTGGAACATCTCAACCTGGATGGGAGGCTTCTACTCCATTTGTTTTTTGTTTTTTGTTTTTGTTTTTGTTTTTCTCATCACCACCTCCTTTCTCCACTGAGTAGATCAGTGGATAGATTTCCTTCCATGTGTTTTGTGATATAGCATTGTTTTGGTTTTGAATTATTTATGAGGTGGAAACACCATCATGTTTTGGTGCTTTAGGCCTCTTAAGTGCATTGATCTGGTGCTGCCTGTGTCTGTATTTTTAGCAAAGCTCCGTATGTGCTTCTAAGGTACAGCCAGGACTCACAATTAATGTTCTGGATTTAAACTCTTGAAGAGCTACAAATATCAATGCCAGTTAAAATAGAGAGTAGCAATCACTGCCAGAGCTAGAAGAACCATCCTTCAAGGATAGGAGATTGATTCCTCATCTCAGAATCATCTACCCTCAAGGAGCAAGTCCTTTTGGTTGAGAATCACTGCCAGGCTGCCCACTAAGACTAATGAAAGTGACTTGGCCTTGACAAGAAATGGAAAGTCGTTTGGTACTTCTGCCTATAGTGTAAGAATTTATTTAGGCTGATTGGTTTGGTTTTTTTTTTTCCTTTTTTTTTTATTGTTGTTGTATTACATCCATCGCCTGTTTGCTCCCCTCTGTCCCCCTCCCCACCCACCCATTCCCCCCAAAGTCAATCCCACCTGTTGTCCATGTCCATGGTTCCTTTATACTAGGTTCTTGTCTAAGCTGCTCCCCTTCCCTGCCTCTGCCTCCCCCCTTCCCCCAACCTCCCAAAACTAACAACAAGCAAAACAGAACCAAATATATGAATACAGTGAATAGGCCTTCAGTGGTCAGGGGGAAAGAGGTTGATTGTTTTTTTAATTCCTCCTTGAATGTGGCTTGAGCGAAGCCTGTATTACTGGAATACTCAACATCACGGGACTTTCTGAACTGAAAATTTTTGTTTGTATTGTTTTTACATAGTACAGACCCAAAGTCCCTTACCAAAATTCAAATAGCTTTGAAAACCAAAAAGCTTTTCCTAAGTTTGAAGCCAAAGACATTTGACAGCAAAATTGTGAACTGAAGTGATAGGGCTAATTGTGGTCTTTATCCTAGTTGGTGTGAATGGGTGTAGCTGCAGCAAGATGAATGTATTTGATTACGGAGTGCTGCTGCAGGCTCAGTGGAGGTGTACAAGCTATTGGCACATGAACTGTGTTGCTCTGCTAAAATTTGAAAGGGTTTCTATCCTGAAACATCTGGTCCCAAGTTTCAGGTAAGAGATTGTAGATCTGTATACCCCGAAAATTATCTATTTAAGTGTCTTCCCAAATTTTAGAAGAATCATGAACTGTAGGAGAAACCAGGATGGACAGAATTTTATTCCCTCTTCAGACCATGATAATGTCCCATTTTTACAGTAAGCTGGCAAATTGTTTTGATAAAGTGTTCAAAGTAATTGATGTTGACATGTAGGAAACTGACATGTGTAGTGCATCATAAAGATTTATGGAAATGAGAAAAAGTACAAGTCAGAATATTGTCCCCCCTTGTATATTAAGTAAATATCGGATAGCTTAAATGATTTAGAATTGACACCGAGTGCAAAAGTAATTAAAATAGTAATGAAATAAACCAACATGATTCTCTCTAGGTTGATAGTAGCCACTAAAATAATACAAAGAGGATTTAGTTCTGTAGTATTCCGTTTAACTTGAAGAATAACCAGGTAACTTTCCCAGGGGTTGACTGTAAAGCTTAATTTTCCCAGTTTTAAATTATGTGATAAATAATTTTCATCAAAAATAGATTACAGATATTGGTCATTGGGTTTTATTGTTTCTGTAGAAAACTTTGATAACACCAGTTTTTCTTCAACAAACTAATTTTCTCTTTTGTCATCTTCATTTAAGCCTTTCTCCTTTATACATTATTTTCTCTTTATGGTACCTCTCTAAATATTACTAAATTCTTTGTATTAAGTAAATATTATGCCAGTGGTTGGCAAATTACAGCCAATGGACCCAATAATCTATTCTTTAAATAAAGTTTTATTGGAACCTAGCCACACCCATTCATTTGCATCTTTCATGGTTGTTCCCATACTACAGTGACACAGTTGGGTATTTGTGATGGAGACAATATAGCGGGCAAAACCTAAAATTTATCTACCGTCTGACCCTATACTGAAAAAGTTTATCAATGTAATTAATCTTATAGGTGGGGCAGAAACAAGACACACTAACTGGCTTACCCAACATGTGTTTTCCCATCTGTTTTAGGCATTTCCCATAGTAACACTTGAAATCTAATAACCTGGCCCTTTGTGTAAATATTTTTTAGAGAATTTTTGGGAGGGGATTCATACCAAATTTATTGTGGCAGAAAAATATGGAACATTTCACGAATTTGCCTGTCATCCTTGTGCAGGGGCCATACTAATCTTCTCTGTATTGTTCCAATTTTAGTATATGTGCTGCTGAAGTGATCAATAGAGAATTCTTACGTATGACCTAATATCAGTGTGGCAATTTACTAGGAAACATGACTTTTGAGGTATAAAAACTTTGGAGATAGGATGTGAAACTTGCCCCTATTTCTAATGCACAGCCAGAATAGAAGAACCAAGTATGTGATGTTCTACCATAATCAAACCTTTAGAGAGTTCATAGCTAGCTAGGGGCTCACCAGGAGGAAATCATATCTTAAAGCACAGTACATCATATTATGGATATGATGTAGCAAATGAGCAGGTGTTCAAAGACTGCAAGTCTTTGAACTATAGCTTTTAGCTTTATCAGAAGATGCTGTTGCAAATCAGTTCACAAGTACTAATTGATTTAAATTAAGAAGCCACTCTCGCCTGAAGAGGGCACATTTTTCTCTGGAGTGCTGTTAGAGATCCTCAACCTACTTTGACACTTGGATCAAGTTTCCAATTCAATTCAAGGTGATTCACACTTTCAAAAATAGTTTAAAAAGGGGGAGGGATATGAATTAGCAGATTAACAGTGTCCTTTTAAAAAGGTTTTCTGGATTCTGCAATCATTCAAATATCAGTAACTCGGTTACGGAAGTAATAGATTTTTTTTTTTTTTTTAAACCAAGATCGTAGAGTAATAGTACTGAGCATATCTGGAATAAGTTGTAAGGTCTATGTGACATTTTAATACACCTAAAATTATTGACCACAAATACATTGCAGGAAGCAAGGGTTTGCTCATGTAAAAGATGCTCTCTATGGTTGAAGTTTATAGAGACCTAGGAAATGCTGCTTTTGAGTTGACCCCAAGTAAACAGTAGAAATCTTGCATGACTGTTTTATTACTATCCAGATGGTGAATGTAGTGAAAACATTCTCTTGTAAGGGCCATAAAGACTGATTAACCATGTCTCAGACTGGTAAATAAGAATATATTGCCCATTCTGCCTAAAATTAATGACTAAATCAGTGTTGAATGATAATACTGTTCCAAAAATTCACATAGAAAAGTGAAAGGCCAAGAATTTTCAAATCAGTTTGAAGATAAGGTCAAGCAGAGGGCATGTTTTGTTCTTTCAGATTATAAAGCTCACTAAAAAAACCAAAAAACTAATAATACTATATTTTCAGAGAAATAGGTAGATAAATGAAATTAGACTAACAACAGACCCATGTAGATAAGGGAATATGAATAAAATGATAAAAATAAGAATAGTAAATAAAACATTCTTACTATGTAAGTCCCAGTCACTGTTGTGATTTATATATTCTAATCCATTTATCTGCAAAGATGACGTTAAATTTCAGCCAAGTACAGCAGCATTACTCATAATAACCAAAAGATGGAAACAGCTGAAATGTCTCTCAAGGGATGAATGGATAGCCAAATTGTGGTATTATGTACACACTGTAATATTATTCAGTCATGAAAAAGAATGAAGTATTGCTAAATGTTAGAAGAGGGATGGACCTCGAAAGCATTACAGTAAAGAAGCCAGATACACCAAAAAGTTACAATTTGTATGGCTCCTTTTATGTGAAATATCCAGAACAGGCAAATCTACAGAAACAGGAGAACAATGATTTCCAGGAGCTGGGAGAGGCAGAAATGGGAAGTTATTAAAGGGTATGGGCTGTTTTGGGGTGATAGAAAACTTGTGAAATTAGAAAGAGGTTGTAGTTGCACAACATTGTGAATGCACTAAATGCCACTGAACTGTATTGTTTAAAATGGTTAATTGTTATTTGGAATTTTATTGCAAATTTTCAGGAGCTAAAGAATGCCAAAAACCCAGATGAGCAAGGAAATATTTTCCTCCAGAGGTTTTCAGAAAGGAAGGTGGGACACCTTCATTTTCGCCCATGTTGGAAATCAAATCTCCAGAAAAATGATGAGAACTGTGTTTCCATGACTTGCATATTTTACCCAACTTTACCTGATGCCCTGTGTTCTCTAGCAAGGCAGGGCCCACCCTGACTCAGAACTGAATGTTCCTGCCTACAATGTGACAAGATACCACCTGGTTCAGGAGGGACAGGTAAGAGAGAAAGGAGACATCCCCAATACATCTTTATTCCATTGAGTAAAATAATCTGGACTTTATAAATTAGCAAGGACAAGAATTTAGTTTTAAAGTTGGGTATGTGTTCAGATTCACATCTTTTCTATTAAATAGTAGTTTGAAAACTGGAAATAATATTTCAAATGTTTTCTTCCTGATGGATTTCTCAGGAACTAAACTGTTTTGCCCTTTCCACACAGAAAGATTATTTTGCTCTTTCCACAGATAAGACTTTTTTTTCTTTATTGCTTTGTTCTATTTCACCACATTCATAGATTCTAAATTCCCCAAACATTTTCACATTTATATGGAGTGAAAGCCATTAGCCATCTTCTCAGATTAAAAATGAGCCTTAAAAAGAAAATGAATTATAGATGTTACAAGTGAAAAATAAAAATTGCACCAGACACACATACACAGCAATTTCAGCCATCAAGAATAAACTTCAGTAAATATTGTTTGGGAAACTATTCACATGGCAAAACATGACATAGAGTTTTCTTTTTCCCTGATACCACACATTAGAGTAAATACCAGTACTAGAGACCTAAATACAAAGAATCACTTTAAAACTCATGGAAGAAAATATAGGAGAATATCTTTATGGTCTTGGGAAGCTAAAGTTTTCTGATAGGCCTTTAAAAAGTTAAAGGACAAGTCATAAATCAGGAAGAAATATTTACAAACCTTATTTATAAATCCCAAAATCCCCCAAATCCCAAAAATATAAACTCCTTCATCTTAGTAAGAAAAGGAAACACCCACCAGAAAAATGAGTGGCTGTCACGTGCAGATGGCAGGGTAGACGGACATGGCTCACCTCTTCCCACATCAAAATTACAAGTAAGATGTAGAACAATCATTCAGAATCATCAGAAATCAAGTTGAATGGAAGTTTGAAATCCACAGAATTAAACCACATCCAGCCAGACTGGATGTGAGAGGCACAGATGTGGAACTCCTGTGCGGTGGATAAAAGTTGGGGAGGGATAGCTCAGGATTGAGGAGTCCCAGCCCCCCACCAGGTTCCTGAACCCAGGGTTCCAGTGGCAGGAAGGTAAGTCCCCACAACTTCTGGCTGCAGAAACCAGTGGGGATTGAATCAGTGGAAGAAACTGCTGGATCCCCAAGCAATTCCTCTTTTAAAGAACCCACACATTAGACTCACCTATTCAGACCCACTCCCTCTGAGCTCCAGCACTGGGGTAGCAGATTGAAAGGCACCAGTGGTTTCCAGGGAGAAGTGTGTGGTATCAAGGGCAGCAGAGGTCATTGTCCCTTTCCTGAGCCCTTTTCCAACAGGGCCACTGAGCCACCAAGCTGGTGCCATATGTGAAACTCCACCAACCTGGTTGACACTGTTTGACCTGCCTTGGAGATCCCCAGAGACTCTGCCCCACCCAACTTACAGGCTCACCCAAGCTGCTTTTCCATATGAATGGCTGGGCTTGGTTCATGCTGCACAACTTCCTAAATCTTATCAAACAAGCAGCAGCTGATCTCAGTGAGCCCCAGGCCCAGCACTAGCAGCAGCAGCCTAGATTCACAGGTTGGCTTTGCCCAAGACTCTCCAAGCCCAGCATGAGTAGCAGCATCTCAGATTGCTTTATAGCTCAGGCAGGGTGGCGCTAGGCAGAACACAAGTGAGGACTGAACTTAGCCTGTACCACTTGGGAAAACCCAAGGCAAGCACACCCAGTGAACAGCTACAAACCATGATGGAGCACCACCACCCTGCCCCTGCACAGCTGATCCTTCATGGAGGAAGGAGATTAATGGTCAGTAATTACAGACAGTCCTTGCAGCTGACTGGCATGTGTAAATGCCTCCCATTGACCTGTCAACAGCAATCAAGGCTCAACTACAAGGGGAGGGTGTACTCAAGCCCACTCAAAGGGTGCACCTTGAGCACCCAGCTTGGTTGATAGGGGAGGCTGTGCCACTGGACCCTACAGGACACCTATTGCATTATGCCCCACTTCCAAGATAGGGAGTCAAAGCAGCTCTACATAATACGTAGAAACAAACACAGGAAGGCTGCTAAAACGAGGAGATATGGCCCAAATGAAAGAACAGATCAGAACTCCAGAAAAAGTGCTAAATGAAATGAACATGAGCAATCTGTCAGAGGCAGAGTTCAAAACACTGGTTATAAGGATGCTCAAGAAGCTTAGTTAGAACCTCAACATCGTAAAAAGATCCAGTCAGAAACCACGGATACGCTAATTAAAATAAAGCACAATTTACAGGGAAACAACAGTAGAGTGGATGAAGCCAAGAATCATAGCAATGATTTGGAAGATAAGGAAACAAAAAAACCTGATTCAGAACAAGAAGAAAAAAAAAAAAAAACAAAAACAAAAACAAAAAATAAGGATAGTGTAAGCAGCCTCTGGGACAACTAACAGTTCCAACATTTGCATCACAGTGGGGCCAGAGAAGAAAAAGAGCAAACAATTAGCAATCTATTAGGAAAAAATAAAGAAAGAAAACTTCCCTAATTTGGTGAAGGAAATAGACATATAAGTCCAGGAAGCACAAAGAGTCCCAAACAAAATGGATGCAAAGAGGCCCACTCCAAGATCCATCATAAAATGCCAAAGATTAAAGATAAAGATAGAATCTTAAAAGCAGCAAGAGAAAAGCAATTAGTTACCTATAGGAGAGTTCCCATAAAACTGTCAGCTGCTATCTCAAAAAAAACTTTACAGGTTAGAAGGGATTGGCAAGAAACAATCAAAATCATGAAAAGCAGGGACCTACAGCCAAGATTGTACTACCCAGCAAAGCTATCATTTAGAATCAAAGAACAAATAAAGAGTTTCCAAGACAAGAAAAAAGTAAAGGGGTTCATCATCACCAAACTACTATTACGTGAAATGTTAAAGAGACTTATTTGAGAAAACAATCAAAACTATGAACAATAAAATGGCAAAAAATAAAAGTCTATCAACAACCGAATCCAAAAAACAAACTAAGCAAGTAAGAACAGAGACAGAATCATGGATGTGGAGAGTATTTTGATGGTTGCCAAATGAGAGGTGTGTATGCAGGAATTGGTGAAAAGGTGAGGGGATTATGAAGTACTAATAGGTAGTGACAGAATCACCATGAGGAAGTAAAGTACAATATAGGAAATGGAGTAGCCAAAGAACTTGTATTTATGACCCATGGACATGAACCGTGGTGTTGGGGATCACCTGAGGGAGTGGGGGATGGTAGGTGGAGGAGGCAAAGGGGGAAATTGGGACAATATAATAGCATAATCAGTAAAATATAATAAATTTTAAAAAGAAAAAGATTTTTTTAAAAAGAAAAATGGGCAAAGGATGTAAAACATTCACAGAAAAGAAAGTCTGAAAAAAAGTCAAGAATGTACAAATTGAAGCAACAAGGTGTCCTTTCACATCTGTCAGGTTGGCTAGAACATGGATGTTTGGGAGCAGCAATGTTCCATGGATGTGGGACATGCTCACATTGGAAATGTGTTAACGGGGGTGAAATTGTGGGAGAGCAACTTGACAAAACGCACCACAGCTGAACATGTACAAAACAGCAATTCCCTTCTAGGTATCCAATCTAGAGCAACTCTCAAATAAGCAAAGACAAAGGAAGTAAAGGTGCAAGGATGTTGCAACACTCTGCACATAAGTATGGAAACTGCTATATCAGGATAAAAACATGCAAAAGGATACTCAACTATCAGCTATAAGAAAGGAACTTGCCGCCTTTCTCTGCACACATACACAATCTAAAAACCAAAATGTTGAGGGAAAACAGACTGCAAGAAATTTAAGGCACGTGAAAATGACACAGGCCAACTCTAGGATGCTGCTTATTCCTGTGAGGAGAGAGTGAGAGGAGAAAGGGGGCAGGGGAAGGGTGGGCTTTAGGGGCTTCCCCAAAGACTTATTCTTTCAAAATAAAAGAGAGTGAATGCTAGCAAAAATGCTAAATGTGGGCATCTGTCAAATACAGGTGGTGAGTATATGTGTGTTTGTGAGATTCTTTTCCACACGTCGTGTACTCAATATGAAATATTTGAAAGGAAGGGAGAGAGTGGGGAAGGAAGGAAGGAAAAATGGAGGAAGGAAGAAAGGAAGGAAGGAAGAGAGGGTGGAAGGAAGGGAAGGGAAAATCGTATGGCTCTGTGGTCATGACAATATTTGAACTGAAGAACTGTGTACGCACCCCTCGGAGAACTGGACACCCCATGCCAACCTTGAACTGAGCCCAGAAGTAGTGACGGGGTGAGAATAGAGGGCGTGAGACGAAGAGCCAATGTTGAGGCAGCTCTGGGGCTTGGCTAAAGACCAGGGGGGACTCTGGGGAGGGGGGCGCCACCCTGGAGATGGCTGTGTTTAGCCAGAGGGCGTTCCTGCACCTATCACAACCCACCCACGCGACTGCAAAGGAATGAAAAAGGTATGGCTCTGCGGGGGGAGGACAGCAGATGGGAGTTTAGGAATTCGATTGTAATCAGTGTAAACTGGGGAGAGCAGACCCTTAGAGGGCTTGGAGGAGGGGCAAAAAGCGGACCATGCTGATGAACATTGGGAAGCCTTGTAAAGTGAAGAAGACCACGTTTGGGGAGAACGTGCTAGATTGCAGCTCGAAACGAGTGGTCAGAGGGGGATGAAGCTGGGGCCTTCGCCTTTCCAGTCTAACTAAGAAGTCGGTGCAGGAGGCTGGAAGCAGAAGGAAGACCTGTCTCACCCATTAACTCAGCGGTCCTCAGCTGGGTTTGATAAGATTGCCGGGTGTACTAAGCATCACAAGCAAATAGCACAGGAGGCAGGGAGAGCCCTTGAACCTGCGCTGAGAAAAGGGCTCCTGTAACAATCTTGCTAAGACTGCTGGGTGTTCTGAACATCACAAGTGAGAGTTGCACAGGAGGAAGAGAGGGCTTCTGCAGCAATTTCAGCAACTAAGACAAAGACACTTTGCTAACTGAGAAAGAAAGCCTTTGTAGTTCTACATTATTCCCAAGATTTAGAAGGAGGAGAAGGAGGGGTACCTGGAAGCTAGCTGAGATAGATAACACCTGAACCCCAATAGTCAGAGTACGTAGATTAGCCAAGTACCCACTCGTAGCCTTGGCTCAAGTGTATAGAACTAACTTACTAACACTTATTTCCTTTACACGTAGGGCATTTAAACTAGCTGGGTGCCTGCTTGCAGCGTCGTGCTCGTATATATATTTTAATAACTATAACAAAATAAACTTGCTATCTATCTCATTTCTACTATTTATGCATTTGTCTCTGGCTTGAATTTGTGTCTTGTGAGCAAGATAAGAACTGAGGTGGGGGAGGCGGCCTCTTGACTCAGGTCTCTGCCCATCCCTCACAAACTGGCAACAGGAAGGTTCAGTGCAAGTCTGAACCTATAACTAGATCCCCGCTTCTGCCCTGCCGGCCAAGCCAGCTAATTTTCCTTCTCTGGGCTCGCAGGGGGCAGTTGGACCCTGGAGAGGCTGACCCTAGGGGTTCTGGCTCTGGGATCAGATCCAGGGTGGGGGTGGTGGGAGGCACTACACTGAGAATGGGGAGCAGTTCAGAAAACCTTTCCATTTTGGTTAAGCAGACCCCAGCCTCTGCTTCCTTCCCCCCGTTCCCCAGACAACAGCAAGTCGAGCTCAGAATCCCAGTGATGAAAATGGAGATTTTTCCCACCTGAACTGATTCACCCAAGATTTTTGACATTTTGAGACTTCGACATTAGAGATTTTTGACATTGGCGGTCTCCCAGGAACGTGGCTGCGTTGGATTCTGCCGTGGGGTGGCTGCTGCAACCCGGGGAACCAGGAATTCGGGGGATGAGGCCCTCGTTTGAGCAAGTGGCGAATGCAGACTCAGGAAAGGAAGGAGCCTGCCCAGGGGAACATTGAAAAGAAGTCAGACTTCACACAACTGCACGTAATGCAGGCGTTGGTGTTGCTTTTTCCCTTAAAGATGGAAATACTGTGAAGTATATAGTAAAAATATACAACGTGGAAGGGAATGCCTAGGGAGAGCCCATTCTATTACCTTCTGGTGCAAATGGTTCAGTAACTTAAACTAGGCTATCAAAGTATGGTCTGGCCAGGGCTCTGAGGGGCCTGCTTTAATGAATTAAAGTTGATTCATATCTCATACACCAAATGATTGTCAATTGCTGCTTCTCAGGTAATTGAGAATGCTTGAAAAGTAATTTGAGTGGTACTTAACACTATTAATTAGCTCTACCTAACTTTTTTATTTCATTGATAGAATTACTTCGGCAGCCTGAGGTAATGAGGTTTTCTGGGTGAGAAAGCGTTTCTGGACCTAGTACAGCTTGCTGGAAATCTGGTTGGGATTCAGAAGGCTTTCACCTCATGGAACACTTACATGTGGCAGCCCTGCCCAAGTGCCATAGCTTATTTAGTCGCAAATTAGACATTTCGATGGGAAATTTCCCTCTTCTAAAGCAGAACCCCTCTCCCCACCCCCACTGGAAACAAACATGGGCTGATCCAATGAATTGAGAGATCAGGGTTTTGGGCAGTTAGCCTGTTTGTTACTTCTAGGAACTTTGGTTTTCGATTCAACATCTCTCTCAAAACGAAGATAAACAGGGATGTTGGGGCCTCCTAGAGCAAGATGCTCTCCCACACATTTGCTCTCGGAGGAAGCTTGCCATGGTTTCAATCCTTCGTGTGACAGGAAGAGAGGCCGTGCCTTTGCAAGAAGCAGGGTCCCGGCACCTTCAGAATGGCCTGTGCCTTCACAGGGCTGATGAGCTCAGTGCGAGAGCCAGGATAGCACTGGGCCGAGTTGGAGGGTCTCAGGCAAACCTCCCACCACATCTCAGTTCCCTTCCATGCCACCCCTGCCCCCAGTGCCTTCTTGTCTCTCTGCCCCTTTCCTAGATCCCAGCTGCGGAAGGGGAGAGACTCTGCGCCCGCCCACCTTGGCATCCAGCAAGGCCCACTGTGCTGCTGGTTATTTTTGTCCAGGCTGCCTCACTTGGGGAATGTGACAGCTGGTGCGCCATTGTGGAGAGAGAAGATTGACTGTTTTGTGTCTTGAATGTGCTGCTGTTCTGCGATGCGGGCACCCCCTGAGGGCCCAGCACAGGGGCACAAGGGAGGAGCACCAGCCTGCAGAAGGAAAGACAGAGAGAGGGGTCTGGGGCTGCCTCCCTCTCTGAAGCTGTTCCTTGAAGGGAACTGAGCAGGTTGGTTCCGAAAGCCCTCTTAGCCAGTTTGAACTTGGAGTACAAACCCCGAGGTAATGAGCTTGGAGTTCCTTTAAAGAATGGCAGGCACATTTGTCTTTGGAGAAATTTTGAAACTTTTCTAGGGATCAAAACTGCCACCCAGAAGTGGTTAGCACAGGTCAATTAAAGAAACATTAATGAGCACCTGCTAGGTCCCAACCCCTGTGCCAGCTGGGGACACAGAAGTGACCACAGTCTGCTTCCCAGGCCATTGGGCCTGGGGAGGCATCATGGTGAATAAGAAACAATCAGATCTAATGAAACTTTGTACTTTTCAATGCTCTTGAAATGTTGAGGACAAGGTTTTCTCATTTTAATTTTCTTGCGATAAACTTATATGGTAATATGTGCATAATTATTATAAATCTAATCACACTTGAACTGTATATACTTCAGAATTAAATTATGAAGCACAGTCTTATTAATGCAAAAGCAATATGGATGGGCATGCTGACGGATTTAGTTACCTTTTATAAACGCTGAATTGGCTTCTTGAATTAAAATAATCATATGTGTCTCTTGAAAAGATATTTACAGTGACAGTTTATAAATGCTAACTAAATTCCTTCCAGACCAAGCAGCCAGGCCCTTAAACTGGAGGCATTTAATTTTAGGAAAAGTGAAGTTTAAGATTAATTAATCATAGTAAGTTATTTTTTACCTTATTTATAATGTTTTAGTAAGCACTTCAAAGAAAAGCCCAAAGTCTTTTCACAGGGAGTATCTATATGTGTTTTCAAACTTGTTATTCAAAAGTTGTGCTTTTTGGTAAATTTGGATGTTGTGTCTTTGTGGGAGTACTTACCATTATTTTGTGCACAGTATGATTTTTGTCTTCAAGTTCCAAAGTGTATGTGTGTAGTTTGAATTGGACCACATTTCTTTTATAAAGGCACCATTGTATGAAAACCTTCTGCTAAATATCTACACTATATCATTTTCCTTTTAAAAGTGAAAATGTAGTTAACATACAATATTATATTAGTAACATCTGACACTGTACAAGATTATGATATTATTGACTATATTCCCTATGCTGTATATTATACCCCCCTGAGTTATTTATTTTATAACTAGACATTTGTACCTCTTATTCCCCCCTCATCTTTCTTACCCTCTCACCCTCTTTGATTGTTCTTTATGAGTCTGTTTTTATTTTGTTTTATAGATTCTATGTATAAGTGAAATATATGGTATTTGTCTTTCTTTGTCTGACTTATTTCACTCAGCAAAATCCATGTTGTCACATCCATGTTGTCACAAATGACAAGATTTCATTTTTTAAAAAATTTTATTGTTGTTGTATTACATCCATCCCCTTTTAAGATTTCATTCTTAAAATAATAATAATAATAATAAGATTTTATTTATTTATTTTCAGAGAGAGGGAAAGGGAGGGAGAAAACAAGGAAGGGAAACATTGATGTGTGAGAGAAACATCGATTGGTTGCCTTTCGCATGCCCCAGCCAGGAACCTTACCTGCAACCCAGGCATGCGCCCTGACTGGGAATAGAACTGGTGACCTCCAGTTCACAGGCTGACTGACACTCAATCTACTGAGCCACACCAGCCAGGGCTCATTCATTTTTCTATGGCTGAGTAGTATTCCATTGCGTATCCGTACCCCATCTTCTTTATCCAATCATCTCTCAATGGATACCCAGGTTGCTTCCGTATCTTGGTCATTGTAATAATGCTGCAGTGAACATACATCCTTTTCCTTTTTAGCATTTGCTTTAATTTGACCTTTCTGATTTGAAATTCTGTATGTCTTAATTTTTTTTT
This sequence comes from Noctilio leporinus, assembly GCA_004026585.1. Lineage (NCBI taxonomy): Eukaryota > Metazoa > Chordata > Mammalia > Chiroptera > Noctilionidae > Noctilio > Noctilio leporinus. The sequence goes on from PVIW01010347.1 coordinate 36,670, forward strand.
TCATTCAATCAGCATCTTTTGGCTTAGGGGACTTCAGAAGTGGGCTATCCTTGCCGGAGTGTGCAGCATTTACACAGGGGGCCATCAAGCAGAGTGAGGGGTCCTGGGCTTTGGCAACAGACGCCTGAATCCCTGCAAAGTCATTTAATGGCTCTGCTTAGGTTCCTTAACAATGCAATGGAGATAATGCCTGCTTCATAGAGGTGTTGAGAAGATTAAACAAGATTATGTGTGTGAACTGCCTGGCCTTGTGGTCAATGCTCAGAGGAACCAAGTAAAAAGATAGCTAATAGTTACATCCAATCGGTCTTTGATTTTATAATTTTGACTCAGTATTGCTGTTCAATATCCATATTCAAATACTGCTATTACATTTAATAGGTTGTATCAGTATCTAAAACCATTCCAAAATTAACTGCAAAAGTCTATCATATACAAATATTAATAACCCTTCGATGGTGCTTAAATCATTCCCTTTCGAGGACCATGCTAAATTTGCATAAATATGTAGGCCCACCTCCGTGCATGCTCACAAAATAGAGTAGAGTGCATCTACTTGGAACGTTACTGCAATCTGGTTCATAGGAAGGGGTGTGCGCTGCAGGGTAGACTTGATAGTTGAAGGGGACTAATAAATTGACCAGAACGCTCTGCAAATGAAGTGATGCATTTAAGAAGAACAGCCACTCTTTGTCTCGGTTTCCAGACCTCCTATTTGAAAGGGCTTCGCCTGGATCGGATGCCCAGACTTCAAAGTTCCCTGACCCAGGAGAACCATGTGGGAAACACATCAAGGGAGTCAGGCTTCCCCCAAACCCAACTTCATTGTTTTTCTTGGACGGGGAGAGAGCTGCTGTTCAGAAAAATTTCCAAGGTTTCTGTGATTTGTTATGAATTGAAGGTCGTTCCCTGAACTGGATGGTAGAGCCAACGCGGCCCGCCTGCCAGTCAACGTGGAAGCAGATGTGCGCCGGCAATTCTGCAGCAGAAGAAAGAGAATCTGGGGGGAAAACCTCACTTGGCTCGCCTGTTGAGGTTTCATCTTGCATTTCTCCAGACCGTCTATTTTATGATTTTCCACTAGAGGGCGCCCAGCCACCGGCGGTGCCGGTGCTCCAAGCAGGGGCCTTTCCTGACAGTCTTCCCAGGAGACAGTTGGCGCCAGCCGCGAACTCCCGAGATTCTGGGTCCATCTTCGGGTTCAAAGCTCCCTCAAGAAGTGACCCCCACCCCCGACTCCCGCAAGAGGGTGGGGACTGAGAAAGCCCTACACGTCAGGAATTTCAGAAATCCCAATGAAGATGTTTCATTTTCAATCATCTCTTTGTCGAAGAGGGCACTGCCGGAGTGAAAGAGCATCCTATAAAAATCCCAGGCCTTTGGGATTATTTCTCCAGAACCCCGATGGTCAGACCCCTCGAAGCACATACGTCCTTAGGGGAGGAATGGATTGGAATAGTGGAAACCAGAACTCCAGAAAATCCAGAACAGATGTTTTCCCGATCAGGGCGGCCTCTGTCACAGCTGCTGGCTCCCTGGCTCCTGCCCCTGCCAGCATTGCTCCCGTATTGGCATTTTATGGGGAAGGGGATTAAGCCTGTCTTAAGTTTTAATCAGCAGTTCGGTCAGTGGTTCCCGTACTGCGGGGGGGCTTCCCCTCAGCATGCTCGGTAAGCAGGGAGGCGATGACTGCCTGCCCGCTCTGTCCTGCCTGCCCCGCTCCTTCTCTCCGGGATCTGTTTGAGGACCTACTTTTGACGCAACCTGCCCCGGTATGAATTACTCCTGTCACTTTGAAACATTCGATCAGAATAACCAGAAGCCACAGTTCCACAGCACTGGATGCATCATAACAGACTTTTGCAAACCTCATATCATTTGGTACTTCTACAACCATGAGACCTGACTCTTATCCCTCCCACTTCACAGATGAGAAAAGCAAGGCTCTGAGCAAGTGAGTGCTGCTGCTAGGACTTGAACTTACACGATTTGATTACAAGGGGATTGGCGCCCTCCCTCCTCCCCAGGTCTTTCTCTGTAGCAGTAGGAATTTGGATTTGACTTCAGACACAACCTTCTGGCTCCCTGGCCTTCACATGGGTGTGTATTATCAGGAGAGTGTGACATTCCTTCCAGATACTCTTCAGCAAATGGCATTGATGCATTTTCCTGGGCAGGTTGAAGGGCTCCTTTCTTGAGGCAGGAGGATGAATTGGACAAATCTTGGCGGTGGCTTCTAACCATACTGTTCTGTAGAACAAAGCACCCAGAAATAGACAAACCACTCCCTTTTAGCACATGATCATTTGTGGATAATTGTATGAAAACAGGCAATTTACAGTCCAATTAATAACTACCTTGGAGTCTTGTAGGAAGTGCTCATTTATATTAGAGATTAAAAATTCTATTTGTCTTGAGACCTCATTGTTCCGAAGCTCGGCTTCTGTCCCGTGTGAAGGATGAAGTTCTTCCCTTGGCCACAGGGTGGCAGAGTGACTTAAGGTTCTTCCTCCCTTTTCAGTTTTAGGCCAGAAGCTCAGTTCCAAAATGAGCAAAATGGAGCAACTGAGAGTTGGCTCAGAGGGACGCGGACTTCACATTTTTGAACCTGTTAAAAAGGGAGAAAAAAGGACTCTGTTTCCAGAAGTTTCTGGAGGTGATGAGGAGAGGGGATGGTCAGTTCTAAAGAAAAGGGGCTTCTTGAGGTAAGTGCCGAGTGGCTAAGTGAAATTTACCCCAGTGGCCCTCTGTCCCTTTGGCAGATGCTGAGTGATGTCTGTCCCAAGGAGGCTCGCCTTTAGGAACTCTGAAACTATTGCCTTTGCCCCCCTCTCTCTGAACTGCCTTTCCTGAGCTCCACATTTATAGATTATTTTCTCTCCCCCTTTTTGACTCATTATGTCTTAGGGAGAGTGTTGTATAATTTTTTTGGGGGGGGGCGTTGGGGGAACCATGCACAGTTCACTGGTGCAACGATTTCTTTCTGAACCTCAAATTTGGACATGTGTTTCTGACATGTGTGGCTGTATTTAGGGGAATAGTGAGAGAATTTTTAAGTTTGGGACCAATTTGGGCCTCTGGGATGTGCGGGCACCGCACATGTGCATACACACACACACACACACACACCGCCGTAGATACCTGGGTTTATAAGTGTTTGCTCTGTGCATTACAATGCAGGTGTGAGCCATGGTCCGCACACTGTGGGTCTTCCCAAATCCCCGCAGGTGGGGGGACAGGACCGGAACCTGACACATCCCACTTCTGCCCACCTGGAAGCTCTGGGCTTTCACCTCCTGTAGTTCAGTCAAGCCCTGGATGTTGCTATATAAAGGCAGAAGAGAATTTAGTGCCACTAGCTCTAGTCATTTTAGCAAGATTAGCACAATCAATGTTAAATTTCAATGTGGGGAGTTTTCAAGCACCTCTTGAAGGGTGGAGGAACCTAAAACTTTTGTTTCTCAAAGTGATTAATACTCAGTTTCTCAATTATAAGATCACAGACATGTATGTGGGTAAGACACACACATACCCACACACGGGTAGCACAAACACCATGAAATGGGCAGGTATATTGCTGCTAAAGTTTTCAGAACAGAGGTTATATATATGTAGCTTTTTTCCTCCTTCAGTATTTTCTTCTGCGTCAACAATGATATCATTCATTTATTAACATTTTATAGATCTTTGTAGGACACCGACTATGTGCCAGGAAAATTACCATGAAACTGAGTCATGCTTATTTTTAGGAAAGGAAACCCATCCTCCGTCGGGTAGGAATCAAGCGGGTGCTGTGCAGTGTGGCTGAGAAAGTGGGGTCAGGCGCCACCGCACGGTGTGGGTCCCGGCCCAAGTCTTCAATCTGCACATCGCTGGTTCAGTGCCCTCATCCCGGCACGTGGGGAGTCGTAGTGTTCAATCAATACCTTGTTGTCAGGACCAAATAAGTGACTATCGAGGGCTTTCCGCTGTGCACCTAGAAGGAACTCAGTAAATACATAGCCACTACTACTGTGCCTTTTTCTTGTGAGCTAGAGCTTCCCCAACCCCTTATTAACAAATACCTCTTATGTCCTTATGGACCAGCTAACGTGGGGACAGAAGGTGAACTGGACGTAGATGTTTCTGTTGAGAGAGCTGAGGAGGTATGACATTGTGGCCATCATGAAAGGGGGAAGTGGTGACAGAATGAACTCAGAGATGAGCCCATTGTTCTGGCCTACTGGGTGTGGCCCTACTGGGTGTGGCGTAAGGATGAGGGACGCCTGCCGACTCTGACCGGGTTGCCCAACTGGGAGCCCTGTCCTGCTGAGGCGTCACTTTCGCGTTTTTCCGTTAACAGCAATCCCTCAAGGGGAGTATGACCTTCAGAAACACAAAGAGATGCCTCTTCCGGGGAGAGGATTTTAGGGTATGGAGGGTCCCCTTTAAAGCAGGCCAGGCTCCCACTTCTGGGGTAGCCCAGGTCGTGGAGGCCCTTTTGGGGCCCAGTAATCAGGATGTAGGTCCGTGCCTGTGCCTGTGAGCAAAGATGCTCCTGAAAGGTATTGTCAGCACGTTTAGCTTGCTGGAAACTGTGCCTTACCCAGGTCCTAGCAGCTGAAGGTGTGTGGGGTGGAAACCCTGAGCCTGGAGTTCCCTGGGGGAAAGAACTAGTGAACCCCATGCTCTCAGGAGAGGGTGGAAGAGCTCCCACCAAGGGCAACTCCAAAAGGCTGTGAGCTGAATTGCATCTGGGACTTCAGGCTGCCCTAAATCCAGGACCTTGGCAGATGAGTGACTTTGTGCACAGCTCAGTGCATACCTGGGGGGTGGGGGTGAGGGCAGGGGGAGATGGAGGGCAACAGTGAGGGTGAGTGCCCAAAGCCGCAGCCCCAGGCTACAAGATACAGAAGAAGGGATGAGATCAGGGATCTGAAAGACTTGACTCCTTGGTTTCTGTTAGGTACTCTTGGCGGATATTTCACCCCCCTGGAGCCTCAGTTTTCAAATCTGTAAAGCAGGGGGAAAATATGCAGTTTTTTAAAATTATCTTATTAATTATGCTATTACAGTTGTCCCAATCCACCCCCCCCCCTTCCTTTCACCCTCCACCCAGCACCTCCCACTCCCTCAGGCAATCTCCTCATCATTGTTCATGTCCATGGGTCATGCATGTAAGTTTTTGGCTACTCCATTTCCTATGCTTTCGTTTACATCTCCATGGCTCTTCTGTAACTACATATTTGTACTTCCTAATCCTTTCACCTCTTCACCCATTCACCCACACCCTCCTCCCATCTGGCAACCATCAAACCATTCTTCATATCCATGATTCTGGCTCTGTTCTTCTTGTTTGCTTAGTTTGTTTTTTAGACTTCATTTTTGTTAGAGGTTTTTTTTTTTTTTTTGCCATTTTATTGTTCACAGTTTTGATCTTTTTTTCTTAAATAAGTCCCTTTAACACTTCCTTTAATAATGATTTGGTGGTGACAAACTCCTTTAGTTTTTTGTTGTCTGGGAAGCTCTTTATCTGCCCTTCAATTCTAAATGATATCTTTGCTGGGTAGAGCAATCTTTGATGTAGGTACTTGTTTTTCTTGGCTTTGAATATTTCTTGCCAATCATTTCTGCCTACAAAGTGTCTTTTGAGAAATCAAATGGCAGTCTTATGGGAACTCCCTTGTAGGTAACTAACTACTTTTCTCTTGCTGCTTTTAGGATTCTCTTTATCTTTTACCTTTGGGGTTTTAATTATGTTTCTTGGAGTGGGCCTCTTTGCATCCATCCTGTTTGGGACTCTCTGTGCTTCCTGGACTTATATGTCTATTTCCTTCACCAAATTCAGGAAGTTTTATGTATTTCTTTTTCCTAATAGATTTCCCGTTGTTTGCTCTTTCTCTTCTCTGGCCCCACTGTGATGCAAATGTTGGAACTGTTAGTTGTCCCAGAGGCTGCTTACACTATTCTCAATTTTTTTTTTTTGTATTCTTTTTTCTTCTTCTTGTTCTGATTGTGTTTTTTGCTTCCTTATGTTCCAAATCATTGATTTGATTCTTGGCTTCATCCTCTCTACTGTTGTTTCCCTGTAAATTGTTCTTTATTTCAATTAGTATATCCTTTGTTTCTGACTGGATCTAGTTTTTAATGCTGTTGAAGTCCTCACTAAGTTCCTAGAGCATCTTTAGAACCAATGTTATGAACTCTGCTTCTGATAGATTGCTTATCTTCATTTCATTTTGTACTTTTTCTGGAGTTTTGATCTGTTCTTTCATTTGGGCTATATTTCTTTGTCTCCTTGTTTTTTCAGCCTCCCTGTTTTTGTTTCTATGTATTAGGTAGGGCTGCTATGAAAATGACCCGGTGTCTGGGTAGTGTGGCTTAATGTAGTAGGTGTCCTGTAGGATCACCGGTGGCACAGCCTCCCCTATCACCCAACTGGATACTTGAGGTGCACCCTTCATGTGGGCTGAGTACACCATCCTCCTGCAGTTGAATCTTGGTTGCTGTTGGCAGCTTGATGGAAGGGATCTACCCTGGCCAGTTAGCTACAAAGATTGGCTGTGACCACTGACTGCCACCAAGCCTCACCCTCTGTGGAGGGTCAGCTGTGCAGGGGCAGGGTGGTGGTGCTCTGACATGGTCTATAGCTGCCCGCTGGGTGTGCTGGCCCTGGGGTTTCCTGGGTGGTGCAGGCTAAAGTCAGCCCTGACCTGTGTTTTGCCTGGAGCCACCCGGCCTGAGCTATAGAGCAACCTGAGATGGCTGCTACTTGTGCTGGGCTTGGAGATTCCCAGGCAGAGCCAAGCTGTGAATCTAGGCTGCTGCTGCTAGCACCAGACCTGGGGCTCACTAAGGTATATGTTTCCTGTCTGAGAGGGTTTAGGAAGTTGTGCAGCAGGGGCCAGGACCAGCCATTTAGATGAAAAAGCCAAGGTTAACAGTTTGCATGGACCCTTAAGTTGGGTGGGATCTCCAGGGGCTGGTTTTGCATTCAGAAGTTGTGGAGACTTATCTTCTTGGCACTGGAACCCTGGTCTGGGGAGCCTGGTGTGGGGCTGGGACCCTGTGCCTGAGATACACCTCCCAGGGTGGGGGTGGCAATGATTCTGCTTGATTTGAAAATCTGCATGTGGAAGGGATTTTTTTTTTTTTCAGATTAACCATTAAGGAGAAAACAAAATTCAGCAAATACTTGCACTCACATACCTCTTCCCCTACAAGGCTGATTTTTCTAAAAGAACACAGTTCTCTGCTCCCTCTCTCTTAAAAGCAGCTCCTCCATACTGCCTTTAAGGTGCTTTCGGCTTAGCATTTCGGATAGATAATGCGGTGCACATGACCCAAACCTCAGCAGGTACAAAAGAGTATGCTGGAAGGGGCTTCCCTCCCCAAACCACCTTGCCTCCCTCCCCAAGGAAAGCACCACCCCCACTGCTTCTGATCTTTCTTGATTCAGTTCTTCAGGCAACCATGATGAAAGAATCAGGATTGACAGGTGAGATAAAACAAATTGGCCATGCTGGACATGGGGAATGGGGCAGAATGGCAGTGGGACAGAAGGAGGCCTCTGGCTCATCCTGGTGGATTTTGTGGGCTGAGTGCTGGGAACACAGAGGCTCTGCTCTTGGGGGCAGCCCAATAGCCAATGTTATGCCTCTTTCCCCTGTCTCCCTGGGCCTACCCACTGCCACGGGCACAAGTGGGGGTGGAGGCTGTGGTCCACGTTGCTCCAGCCCAGGAGCTCTCTGCCCCTGGGTGGACTGCTGGGAGGACAAGGAGACCAGCAGTACTTCCTTCCCAAAATGCTTGGCCAAACTCTGGCTTTGGTGTCACAAGGAGGGCTCTGTAGGTTGAAGACAGTGTTTTGTTATTGTTTAATATTCATCAAGTACCTGTAATGTGTTGGACGACATTGAAAAAGATTCGTGGCTAAAATTAAATTTGTTGTAAACTCAAACTGAGCTCAGAACTGGCCTGGTGCCTCCAGGTCCCAGGTAGGCCAAATTCAGGTTTGTTCTATGTGTCCACAAGCATGATGTCACGAGAAGTCCCACTAACACGGGCCTGCTGATAATTCTCCTAAGAAAATGCATTGATTCGGCTCATTTTCGCCACCTCGGGTAAAGAGAGGACAGTGATATTGTTTCCTTGAA
>PVIW01010348.1:0-44807 GCA_004026585.1 Noctilio leporinus
AAAAAAAAAAAAAAAAAAAAAAAAAAAAAAAGGATGGGGGGTGAAAGTCACAAGACAAAGAGAAATCAATATTAATAAACTTTTTAGCTGTGTGTTCCCCCTTTATGATTTCTGATTGGTCCAGATGGAGCCAGAACCTGTAGGCTTTACCAGGAAGAAAAGGAAAAGAAAAATTAAAAAATAAAAAAAGAGGAAGGAAGAAAAGAATAAGAATAGGTTTAGAAAGGCTGGGCAAGGGAGGAATACTTAGATTGAGGACTGGGAATGCGTTATAGCCACAGAGTGAATAGACTTTAATTCGAGAGTAGGGGAGGGTGTTGGGTATTTAGGTGGATTGAGGTATAGGGGGGATTAAGAATATGTGAGGAGTAACTTTTGCAAAGGATATGTTGGGGCTTAACAGTTCATATTGCTCTCGGTATAATTCAGGTGCTTGAGATTGGCAGCATTCCCTTTCCTGATGCTGTCTCTTTTTCTTGGTCAGGACTTTACAGTCTATAGTCTATATTCTAGCCGTTCTTGGTGCGTGGCAGGGCCTCTGATTGTCGCAGTAGGGCTGATTCTGAGTGTCCACCCCCAGGTAGGCTGGGCCTTCAGCAGCCTGGCTGGGTTTTAGGGCTACCGGTGTTCTGGAGCCCGCAGGGAGCCCCCTCCCACTCCTGGTGGAGGTTCCGGCCCAGGACGCGCCCCCAGCCCTTCTGCAGGGCAGCCTGCAATTTCACTGGTTCCTGTGATGACTGGTCCCGCCCCCGCAGCTCCAGGAGGAGGCCAGGCCTGTCAGTCAACACTGTCCGGGTCCGCCTACACTGTCCCGCCCTTCAGGGGCGGGCACCACGCCTCCAAGCCGTTCAGCTCTCTGCGGAGTCCTTTAAGCGGCCTCTGTGATGAGCCCCTCCCAGGTGTGGGCGGTGCGGACTTTGTCTCCAGCAATGGTGGGTCAGTTACCCTCGCCACTAGTTCCCGGCTCGCCGCTTAGAGTTTCCCGCGGAGCCTGGGGGCCTGTGTGGTTGCGCAGGGCTGGGCCTGCCCCCTCACAGGGGCTTCTAGCTGCTGTTTCCCTGGTGGCCCAGCAGCTCCGTTTTCGGCCCTCTCGCCACCCAGCTGGTGCACTTCCCGCTCCCCCGCTCCGGCTTCCCGCAGGACTCTTCTCCTCCGCCTCTAGCCCCGCGCGCGCGCACGGAGCCTCCTCTCCCAGTTGCCGGAGTGAGTTTCTCACAGTCCCTCCCCTGCAAGAGTTCAATTCCGGGTTCCCTACGGTGTTCGCCCTCGCTGCTGGCACTTCAATGCTGAGACTTCCAGTCACCAGTGAGCCCAGAACTGGCCCTAGTCAAATGCGCCCCTCTGGGCAGAGCCGCCCCTGCCCAGAGCCGACCTCGGCCTGCCGGCCGGTCAGTCAGGAACGCCTCACCTACTGTCCTGCTGGCCTCCTCTGCCTCTGGGCTCTGCTCCCCTGTGTCCAGATGCTGCCCGTTCCAATCCCTAGGGTCCTGAAGATGTCTCATGCTCCTTATCCTGTCCTCTAGTTGCTTTGGTACTTGAGAACACCATCAGCACTGCCCTCTACGCTGTCGCCATCTTGGAGCTCCCTCTTTATCTTGTTCTTGTCTAGCAGGAGAGAGAAGTATCTAGTAACTCATACATCGGGGAAACCATGTTGGTGTTAAACATTCTCAGCTATATCTTTTTAGACCATACAGAAACATGGGCATAAGAGAACAACAGGGTAGGTTCTGAGTACCCAATGAATTCATATTAGCTATAATGCCTTGCACTAGTCAATTAACTGCTCTGAGCCAATTCCCTTATGTTTCACATGACAATCATAATATCTGATTTGCTTCCTAATAGATTTGTGGTAGGGATCATGTGGCAATGTGAAAGCATTTGGTAAACCACATAAAGTGCCATATGCCCTTGAGGCCTTTTAAAGTTACTATTATCAGTGAAGATGTACATGGAACACATTGTATACAAGCCTCTCTCTGGTAGATGATAAAGTTAAAATAAAAGTTAATAACATCAAGTTTCTCCCAATAGTTTAATAAACATCTACTAAGCCAACCCATAGGTGCTAAGACAGAGCTATAAAAAAGACCTACTCTGTGCCTTCAGGGAATTTCCAGTAGAGCAGGAGACAGATCCATGAACAGATAACTTCAATACAGTTAGGTAAATGTGTGGAACAGTAGAGGGATGTGTAGTGTTCTGGAAGTACACAGAATTTACTAACCTGTCGAGGCTACATAGGGAATGGGGTGGGGTAGTGTCTGGAGCTTATAAATCAGGAAAAAAGATATGAAAAGAACCATATAACATAGATATGCACAGCAAAACCCCTCAACAGCCTTCTTACTTTGTACTATAAGAGCAAACTAAAGAGTAGAGTCTGTAGAAAATAATGAGTAAACAACAGGGTGATTCATTCTTTTCTTTCTCCTCTCTACATATTGTAGTTAACAACACATGCTCTCTAGAGCTTCTAATCCACATCTACAACCTAAAATACAAGCATCTCCATGCATAACAGGGTCTCAAATAGTCATTGAACATTAACTCTGACTGGCAGAACAGTATCTTCTGAAGTCACTTTATTATCTTCTATAGCATATCCTTTGGGAATTGCAGAAGATTGGGCCCCTAATAACCTGTTGGGACATGTGTATTAACTTTTTTAGAAAAAGATTATTTGACTATATAGTCTCATATATTCTATGATTAAAAATCACAATCCATTATCCTATGTCACTGCCTTAACATACCTTAAAATATATCTATAAAGAATTTATGGGCATTTTTAAAACAACAAAATATTTTTTTAATCGGCCATTTTTATAGGTTGATTTTTTTTTTTTTTTTTAAGTGCTGTTTCACCCTGGCCAGTGTAGCTCAGCTGGTTGGGGATTGTTCTGCAAAGTGAAAGGTTGCCAGTTCAATTCTCCATCAAAGGGAACATGCCTGGGTTGTGGGTTCAGTCCCAGATCAGGGGACATACAAGAGGCAACCAATCAACGTTTCTCTCGTTTCTCTCCCAAGTCAATGTTTCTCTCTCTCTCTCTCTCTCTCTCTCTCTCCCTCTCTCTAAAAATAAATGAGTAAAATATTTTTAAAAAGTGTTTTCATTGACTTTATCAGTTCCCTGAATTATGTAAGTTCTGCTGGTTGTGCTGTGAGGATAGGGTGTGTAAAGTCTGTACCATTTTATCTCTGAACCAACCTCAGGGTTAGATGTTGAGTTTTAGTGACAAAGCCTTGGTTGTCACCACTCACTTATGTAGACATCTTTGCTCTCTGCCTCCTAAAACACCTTAATTAGAGCCCAATTGGAATTGACCACTAGAAAACCTGCTGTGCTTTTGGTGCTTATTCTTCTTTGCTATGGAGAGCTCTACTGTTCAGTAGCCTCATAATGCACCCTCCTGGACAGCTTCTTGGGCCCAAATTTCTGATCTTTGACAGGCTCTGTGCTTTATTACCTCCTGAGGTATCTACCCTCCTGCCTGTTCTAAAGTTGCTTTCTCACACCCAAAGTCAGACATTGCTTTCCTGGGGGACTCAACCAGCTATACGGTTGCCTGAAAGCAGCTTAGGGGCTCACAAAAGCCAGAACCAACCATATGAATGGACCTGGCCTTGAAAAAAATGGAATGCTTCCCTTCTCTTACACTAATTAGTTAATAATGGGATATGCATGAATGGGAAGAGTTCTGAAAGAATCATTTCAGAAAATGAACAGGAAAATAAATCAAGAAGGGGTGGGTGTGTTCTCTAAACAGGAGTCTCTTTTATCAGGAGTCATTCCACAGCTGGGAAAAGTGCCAGAGCTGTGGGACATGATGGGAAAGTGAACTAATGATCAAGTCTTTTGACCATGGGTTTAAATGGATGTGGCACAACTACCTTAGACCACATGCAAACTTTACTGTTTTTCTTAAATTTAGCCGTATACTACTTTCAATGAAAGTTGTTTTCTGGGACTTCTTGTCAAGATGGAGGCATACATAGACACACTTTGTCTTCTCAAGCAACTATAGAAAGAATTACAACAAGATCTCAAAAAACAAAACAAAACAAAACAAAACAACAGAACCATCAGAAAATCAAGCTATATGGAAGTCTGACAAGGATTTAAAGAAACCACATTCCTCCAGATAGGTAGGAGGGGTGGAGTCACGGAAACAGGGCAAAGAGGTGATATAGCGTGGAAGAAGTGGTGGAAGTGGCAGCAGTGGTGGAACAAATAGACCCACATAAACATGTAGTGTATAAAAATTGAGAGAAATACCCTGGGAACAAATTATCCCAGCCCCAGGCCAAACCACACAGCCCAGGGTTCCAGCACTAGGAAGATAAACTCCCATTACTTCTGGCTATAAAAACCAGTGGGGCTAGAGCAGCAGAAGAAACTGCTGAATTTTCTCCACTTAAAGGGCCTGCATGGTTTTGGAAGGTACACAAACCCCAGGGCAGCAGCTGGGGAACCAATCATATACTGGAAGCAAATGAAGTGACTGGAAATGGGGTGAGTGTCAGGCAAATTGCCAGAAGCCAGGCAGTGACATTGTCCCCTCTTTGAGCCCTCCACCAAATACAGAGCCACAAAGTGGTAAAGCGGGCGACCTCACCCTGGCAATTACCCAAGGCTCTGCCCCACACAATTTACAGGTGCCTTTGCTACATAGGCCACACCACTAAGATAGGGAGTCTAAGCAGCAGCTCTACCTGACACACAGAAACAAACACAGGGAGGCTGCCAAATTAAGGAGACAAAGAAATATAGCCCAAATGAAAGAACAGAAGAAAACCCGAGCAAAAGAACTAAATGAAATGGAGATAGCCAACCTCTCAGATGCAGAGTTCAAAACACTGGTGATCAGGATGCTCAGATAGCTCATTGAATATGGCAAAAGAAAAAAAGAAAGAAATGGAGAGAGGAAGAAAGGAAGGAATGAAAGAAGGAAGGAAGGAAGGAAAAAAGAAAGAAATGAAGATTACACAAAGTGGAATAAAGAAAAATATACAGAAAACCAACAGTGAAGGGAAGGAAGCTGGTATTCAAATCAAAACTTGGAATGAAAAAAATAAAAAGGAAGGAAGGAAGAAATATACATTCAACCAGAACAGAAAGAAGAAACAAGAATGCAAACAAAATAAAAACAATGAGGAGAGGCTTAGGAACCTCTGGGACAACTTTAAATGTGCCAATATCTGAATCATAGGGGTACCAGAAGCAGAAGAAGAGCAATAAATTAAAAACTTGTGTGAAAAAATAATGAAGGAAGACTTCTCAAATTTGGTGGAGATAGACAAACAAATCTAGGAAGCACAGAGAGTCCCAAACAAGCTAGACCCAAATTGGGCCACACCCAGACATCATAATTAAAATGCCAAGATTAAAGATAAAGAAAGAATCTTCAAAGCAGCAAGAGAAAAAAGATACTTATAGGGGAGTTCCCATAAGACTGTCAACTGGTTTCTCAAAAGAAACTCTGCAGGCAAGAAGGGGATGTATGCCCTGGCTGGTGGCACAGTGGATAAGGCGCTTGCTTGCCTGCGAACCCAAAGGTCGCTGGTTCGATTCCTCACCCAGGGCACATAATCAGGTTGCAAGCCAGGTCTCCAGTCAGGTCTGTGGCTGGAGGCAGGTGAAAGGCGACCATACATTAATGTCTTTCTCCCTCTCTGCCTGTCTCCCTTCCCCTCTCTCTAAAAGTAATAAATAATTTTTTTAAAAAAGAAGGGGATGGCAAAAAGTTTTCAAAGTGATGAAAAGTAAGGACCTACCACCTAGATTACCCTATCCAGTAAAGCTATCATTTAGAATGGAACGGCAGATAAAGTGCTTCTCAGACAAGGTAAAGCTAAAGGAATTCATCATCAACCAAGCCATTATTACATGAAATGTTAAAAGGACTTATTTAAGAAAAAGAAGATAAAAACTATGAACATTAAAATGACAACAAACTCATAACTATCAATAACTGAATATATAAAACAAAAACAAGCTAAGCAAACAACCAGAACAGGAACAGAACAGAATTATAGGTATGGAAATTATTTGGAGGGTTATCAGCTGGGAGGCTCAGGGGGAGAAATGGGGAAATGGTTCAAGGATTAAGAAGCATAATTGGTAGGAACAAAATAGAAAGAGGGATGTTAAGAATAATATGGGAAATGAGAAGCCAAAGAACAACCAATGGACATGAACTAAGGTGGGGGATTACTGGAGGGAAGGGAGGTACTGGGCAGAGGGGTGCAAAGGGGGAAAAATTTGGACAACTGTAACAGCATAATCAATAAAATACACTAGAAAAAGTTGCTTTCCAGTTTTTTGCTTATTTGTTTAGATAAGGAAGTTTGAAGACCAAAATATGGTTGAATGCCGATGGAGTCAGTTAAAATATTTGAGCCTTATACAAACACCATATTCTAAGGTCTTGGCCCAAGCTGCAAACTATTTTAAAGAAAGAAGTGTTCTCAGCAATTAAGTTGAAGCTAATATAAAAGTATTTCCAAAGTTGAGACCCTGTGTATCCCAGAGGGGAGAACAAGAAACAATTTTTATTGATTTATTATTATTGTATTACAATTATTTCAGTTTTTCCCCATTGCTCTCCCCTGTCCCCCCTCCTCTTGCCCACAATCAATCCCCAACTCCTTGCCCATGTCCATGGATATTTCACACTAGCTCCTCATATAAACTCTACCCCTTCTCTTCCCCCTGCTCATCTTCCCCTCTCCACTCTAGTCACTATCATGCTGCTCCTGTTTTTGTTTTTGTTTTTTGTTTTTTCAATTTAATTTTATCGTTGTTATATTACATCCATCCCCTTTTTGCTCCCCTCTGTCCTCCTCCCCACCCACCCATTCCCCCAAAGTCAATCCCACCTGTTGTCCATGTCCATGGTTCCTTTATACTTGGTTCTTGACTAAACTGCTCCCCTTCCTTGCCTCTGCCTCCCCCCTCCCCCCAATCCCTTTCCCCCTTGCCCACTAAAGGTCTATTCCTTGTATTCATGTATCTGGTTCTATTTTGCTTGTTTGTTTTGCTCAATATTGTTCTGTAATGGATGAGATCATATGATATTTGTCTTTCACTGACTGGCTTATTTCACTAAGCATAATACTTTCTAGTACCATCCATGTTGTTGCAAAGGGTAGGAGTTCCTTCCTTCTTTCTGCTGTGTAGTATTCCATTGTGTAAATGTATCAAAGTCTTTTTTATCTAATCATCCACTGATGGGCACTTAGGCTGTTTCCAGCACTTGGCTATTGTAAATAGTGCTGCTATGAACATAGGGGTACATAGGTTCTTATGAGTTGGTGTTTCAGGGTTCTTTGGGTATAGTCCTAGTAGTAGAATTGCTGGATCAAAAGGCAGTTCCATTTTTAGTTATTTAAGGAAACTCTATACTGTTTTCCACAGTGGCTACACCAGTCTGCATTTCCACCAATAGTGCACCAGAGTTCCTTTTTCCCCACATCCTTCTCAACAATTTTTTTTTGATTTGTTGATTTGTTGATGATTGCCATTCTGACAGGTGTGAGGTGGTATCTTATTGTGGTTTTATTTTGCATCTCTCTGATGGCTAATGATGTTGAGCAGTCTTTCATGTGCCTCTGGGCCCTCTGTATGTCTTCCTCAGTGAGTTGTCAGTACAGGTCCTTTGCCCATTTTTTAATTGGGCTGTCTGTCTCCCTGGTGTTGAGTCTCATAAGTTCTTTTTATATTTTGGAGATTAAATCCTTGGTATCATTGGCAAATACATTTTCCCATACAATTGGTTCCCTTTGCAATTGCTGGTGTTTTATTTAGCTAAACAGAAACTTTTTTATTTGATATAGTCCCATTTGTTTATTTGTTCTTTGACCTCCTTTGCCCTTGGAGAAGTATCAGTAAACATATTTCTGCATAAGATATCTAAAATTTTACTGCCTATATTTTTCTCCAGGACCTTTATAGTGGCACTGCTTATGTTTAAGTCCTTTCTCCATCTTGAGTTTATTCTGGTGTATGGTGTAAGTTAGTTGTGTAGTTTTATTTTTTTGCATGTTGCTGTCCAGTTCTGCCAACACCACTTGTTGAAGAGACTGTTTTTACTCCATTTTATGTTCCTTCCCCCTTTGTTGAATATTAATTGGCCATAGAGTCCTGTGTTTATTCCTGGGCTCTCTATTCTGTTCCATTGATGCAGAGGTGTATTCTTATTCCAGTACCAAACCATTTTGATGACAGTAGCCTTGTAGTATAGTTTGATGTCCGGTATTGTGATTCCTCCTACATTGTTCTTCTTTCTCAAGATTGCTGTGGCTATTCGTGGGTGTTCTTGGCTCCATATAAATTTTTGAAGTATTTTTTCTGTCTCTGTGAAGTCTGTCATTGGTATTTTAATTGGGATTGCATTGAATGTATAGATTGTTTTGGATAATATGGACATTTTAATGATGTTAATTCTTCCCATCCATGAATATGCTATATGCTTCCATTTATTTATATCTTCCTGAATTTCTTTCTTCAATGTTCTGCAGTTTTCTGAGTACAGGTCTTTTACCTCCTTGGTAAAGTTGATTCCTAAGTACTTTATTTTTTCTGTTGCTATGGTAAATGGGATTTGTGTTCTAGCTTCTATCTCTGATGTTTCATTATTGGTATACAAAAATGCTTTTGATTTCTGAATATTGACTTTATATCCAGCAATTTTGCTAACTTTTCTTACTAGGTCAAATAAGTTTTTGGTGGAGTCTATCACCTTTTTTATGTATACTATCATGTTATCTGTCAATAATGACAGTTTGACTTCCTTCTTTCCAATTTGGATACATTTGATTCCTTTTTCTTCTCTGATAGCTATAGCTAGAACTTCCAAAATGACGTTGAACAGAAGTGGACAAAGTGGAGAGCCTTGTCATGTTCCTGATCTTAGGGGAAAAGCTTTTAGTTTTTGCCCATTGAGTATGATGTTGGCTACAGGTTTCTCATATATGCCTTTTATGATGTTGAGGTATGCTCCCTCTCTCTATTCCCATTTTGCTGAGTTTTTATCATAAATGTTTCTGTACTTTCTCAAATACTTTTTCAGCATCTATTGATATGATCATATGGTCTTTGTCTTTTATTTTGTTGGTGTGGTGTATTACATTTATTGATTTGCCAATGTTGTACCACCCTTGCATCCCTGGGATGAAATCCACTTGATCATGTTGTATGATCTTTTGAATGTATTGCTGGATCTGGTTGCCCAATATTTTGTTGAGAATCTTAGCATCTACATTCATCAGAGATATTGGCCTATAGTTTTCTTTCTTAGTTGTGTCTTGACCTGGTTTTGGGATTAGAATAATGTTGGCCTCATAGAAGGGATTTGGGGGTCTTCCTTCTTCCTCTATTTTTTTTTTTTTTGGTATAGGTTGAGGAGGATAGGAGTTAGTTCTTCTTTAAATGTTTGGTAGAATTCACCTGTGTAGCCATCTGGTCTGGGGCTGTTGTGCTTTGGGAGATTTTGGATTACTTCTTCAATTTCACTAGTTGTTATTGGTCTATTCAGGATTTCTGCTTCTTCTGGATTCAGTTTTGGTAGATTATACATTTCCAGAAATTTGTCCACTTCACCCAGGTTGTCGTATTTCTTATCATATAGTTGTTTGTAGTAGTTTCTTATGATCCTTTGTATTTCTGAAGTATCAGTTGTGATTTCTGCTCTGTAATTTCTGATTCTGTTTATTTGGGTCCTCTCTCCTTTTCTTGATGAATCTGGTTAAAGGCTTATCAACTTTATTTAATTTTTCAAAGAACCAGCTCTTTGATTCATTGATTTTTTGAATTGTAGTTTTAGTCTCTAAGTTACTGAATTCTGCTCTGATCTTGATGATTTCCTTCTTTCTACTTGCTCTGGGCTTTGTTTGTTGTTGCTCCTATAGTTCCTGCAGCTTTATGGTTAGGTTATTTGTATAAGCTTCTTCTATCCTTTTTAGGCAGGCCTGTATTGCTATGAATTTCCCTCTGAGGACTGCCTTGCTATGTCCCATAGGTTTTGGGCTATTGTGTATTCATTGTCATTTGTTTCCAGAAACTTTCTGATTTAACCTTGTTCTCATTGTTTACCCATTCCTTACTTAAAAGCATGTTGTTCAGTCTCCATGAGTTAGAGTATTTTTGTTTTTTTTTCCCTTGAGGTTGGTTTCTGATTTCAATTCATTGTGACCTGAGAAGATGCTTGGTATGATTTCAGTTTTCTTGTATTATGGAGGATTGTCTTGTGACATACCATGTGGTCTATCTTGGAGAATGTTCCGTATGCATTTGAAAAGAATGTGTATTTTGCTTCTTTGGGGTGAAAACCTCTGTATATATCGGTTACGTCTTTTTCCTCTAGTGTGTTGTTCAATATCACAATATCCTTGGTGTTTTTTTGTTTGGAAGATCTGTCCGTTGTTGATAGTGGGGTATTAAAATCCCCTACTATGAGTGTGTTGCTGTCTATATCCTTCCTGAAGTCCTCCAAGATTTTCCTTATATATTTGGGAGCTCCTATGTTGGGTGCATATATGTTTACTAGAGTTGTATCTTCTTAATGGATTGTTCCCTTAAGTATTATGAAATGTCCTTCTTTGTCTCTCTTTATGGCCTTCATTGTAAAATCCATTTTGTCTTAAATATGTATTGCTATTCCAGCCTTTTTATTCATGTCCATTTGCTTAATACATATTTTTCTGCCCCTTCACTTTCAGTGTGTGTCAATCTTTTCTTCTAAGGTGGGTCTCTTGATGACAGCATATAGATGGGTCAAGTTTTCTCATCCATTCAGCCACCCTATGTATTTTGATTGGTGCACCTAATTCATTTATATTTAAGGTTATTATTGATTGATTCTTATTTATTGCCATTTTTCCCCTTTGTACCTGTGTTTTTGTCTGTCTCTGTTTCCTCATTTTTAAAAAGCAAACCCATTAGGATTTCTTGCAATGCTGGTTTGGTAGAGATGTATTCTTTTAGTTTTATTTTGTCTGGGAAACTCTGTATTTCTCCTTCCATTTTGAATGAGAGCATTGCTGGGTAGAGTATTCTTGGTTGCAGGACTTTGTTTCCCATTACTTGGAATATTTTCTGCCATTCTCTTCTGGCTTGTAATGTTTCTGTTGAATAATCATTTGATAATCATATCAGAACCCCCCTTATATGTTATTTGCTGTTTCTCTCTTGATGCTTTTAGGATTCTCTCTTTGTCTTTGAAGTTGCCATTTTAATTATAACATACCTTGCAGTGTATCTGTTTGGATTCATCTTCATTGGGATTCTGTGCTTCCTGAACTTGAGTAACATTTTCACTCATCATGTTAGGGAAGTTTTCTATCATTACTTTTTTTGAACAGGTTATCCATTTCTTGTTTCTCTTCTCCTGGCATCCCTACGATACGGATATTATTACATTTCGTGTTGTCCTGTAGCTCTCTTAAAACCTCTTCATTCTTGTTCAGTCTTTTTTCATTCTGTTGTACTGTCTTGGAATATTTTTCTAGGTTGTCCTCCAGCTTGCTGATCCAATCCTCTGCTTCCTCTAGCCTGCTGTTAATTCCTTCTACTATATTCTTCAACTCAGAAATTGTTTTCTTCATTTCCTCCTGGCTCTTATTGATAGTTTCTATGTCCTTTTTAATGCCGGTGTAGTTTTCTGTAAGTTTCTTGTAGCTTCCCTGGAGTTCTTCGTAGTTTCTCAGGACTTGTTTGTAGTTCCCCTAGAGTTGTTCATAGTTTTCTTTGAACTCACTGAGCTCATTGAGCTTCTCTATCATCATTCTTTTGAATTCCATATCTGAGAGTTTGCTTGCCTCTGTTTCATTCAGTGATCTTTCTGGGGATTCCTCCTTTCCTTTTGGTGATGGACTATTTCTTTTTCTCCCCATTTTTAGGTTTCATTGTAATCCAATCAGACTGTGATCAGCTGCCAGGATAAGGAACTGCTAGGCTGGAAGCATTGATTTAATTGTAATTCTATTGGTCTTTGATCCACCACCAGGTTCAGATACCGCACTCGGGGTGATAGACCGATTCAGTTGTAAATCAATAAGTCAGCTACCAAACTCAGGCCCTACCAGGCTAGACAGAGATGTTCAGTTGTAATTCAGTGGATCATCTGCCAGTTCAGGTGCTTCTTGGTGGGACAGATTGAGATGTCAATCAATGAATGTGTGATCGACCACCAGGCTCAGGCACCACTGGGCTAGGCAGTAAGTTCCAATTGTAATTCAACGAATCTTATGTTTAGCCACCAGGCTCTGGAGCTGCTGGACTAGACAGCAAGGTTCAATTGTAATTCAATGACTCTGTGGTTAGCCACCAGGCTCAGGTGGCATTGGGCTTGACTGAAAGTTTCTATTATAATCCAATGAATCTGTGATCAACTGCCAGGGTAAGAGGCCACTGGGCTAGACTGAAAGATTCAATTTTAATCCAATGAGTTTGTGATCAGCCACCAGGTCCAGAGGCCACTGGGCAGAACAAACCAACTCAGTTGTGAACCAATGAATCCACGATCTAATGGCTGCTTTTTTTTTTAATAACAGAGACTTTTTAATCTGTGTTTGTTTAAAAGTGAAAATAATGCTGTTAAACAGAAAATGTTCCCAGGTTGGTCCTCAAAGTGAGTTCTAGACACCTAATTGAAGCTCATATGAGGACTAAGACCTGAAATATACACTGAACACTCAAAGGAGTGTGAGTGCCTAAGTAAGATTTAGATGAGGGCCTTTGGCCTATATGAAAAATGCCTACTGAAGCAGATAAGATACATTACCTCCTTAAAACCCAGACTTGGAGTAATTTGGCATGTAGTATGTGTCTGGCTATTCCATGATCTGGGAACTGTGAGGAATATTATAGACTGAGTTGGCAGAGATACTGATGGGCCTACCAAATATGCCTATAGCCTTGGTTGTTGGTTAATGGTACTGTTGCTGGTTGGCAATGCATATATCACCACTAAGACTTATAATCCAGGGGTCTCCACAGTTGAGAGTTTATCAAAAGCATGGATTGCTGGGGCCTGCCTCCAGTATTTCTGACTCCATACACCTAGGGTGGGTCCATAAAATTTGCATTTCTAACATGCTTCAGGGAGAGGCTGCTGGTGGTAGTTCAGAGAACACACTTTAAGCCCTGCTGCTTGAATAAATGGATGAATGAATAGAATCCCTTGTGCAAGAGCACATTTTCCCCTCTGTAACCTTATGGCATTATTTACGGTTGAGTGAGAATGAGTACACTACATGTAGGATGTATTTGTTCCTGCTAAGTTTGAGAATGAGGGGAGTACTATGGGGGGCATACATGCTAGTCTGTTCTTACCTGAAGGTGGATACGTTCCAATACCCCCAGTGGATGCCTGAATCCGTGTATAGTACCAAACCCTAGGCTTTACTATGTTTTTTTTTTTTTCTATACATACATAGCTATGATAAAATTTAATTTATAAATTAGGCATTGTAAAAAAATAATACTAATAAAATAGAATAATAAAAATATACTGTAGTAAAAGTTATGTGAATGTGGTCTTTCAAAATATCTTGCACTGTACTCACCCTTCTTATGATGATGTGAAATGATACAATGCCTGCGTGAAGAGATGAGGTGACTGACATAAGCATTGTGACGCAGTGTTAGGCTACTCTTGTGCTCTGGGGACATTATTAAGTAAAATAAGGGTTACTTAAACACAAGCACTGTGAGACAGAACAGTCAACCTGATAACTGAGATAGCTATTAAGTGACTGATGGGCAGGGAACATATACAGTATAAATACGCCGGACAAAGGTATGAGTCACATCCTGGGAGGGATGCAGCAGGATGATGAGAGAGTTTATTAAGCTACTCAGAACAGTGCACAATTTAGAATTTATGCATTGTTCACTTCTGGAATTTTCCATTTAATGTCTTTGGACTGCAGTTGATCACGAGTAACTGAAATTGCAGAAAGCAAAATCACGGATAAGGGAGGACTACTGTATACGACCTCTTTTTTTCAACCTGCAGCAGGAATTTCAGCTTGTACAGGGATTATTATGACCCTGATTTTTTCACAGTCCTAACTGATTTTGCTGCAGACAAGGAGAGAATCCAGGCCCCAAACCACATGGCACAGTTTTAATCAACTCTCTCCTGCGTTAGGACCCTTACGAAGAGATAATATGTGGCTATGGAGACCATACGTACCAGATTTCCTGGGATATCTCTGATTTCACATATTCTATCCTCTCATCCCCATAAATATAATTGTTAGACCATGTCCTGCTTTTGGGTTCAGAAAATATTGTTCCCATATGCATGGCTTAGAAGCCTTGGGGAGCCAAAAACAAGTCTTCACTTTCTTTCTTGAGATAGAGAGGTCCAGGGCAAAAGCTTGGCTCACAGAAAGGGCTACAGAGTTGGGATAAATCTAAACATTTGAGATCATGAACAAGTTGCTTGTTATTTCTTTCTCTTTTTTTAAATGTTTCTCAGTGAAGTGATTCCTGTTACAGATCCTTGAGTGTTACAAACACGAACTTCTGAGTGCTGAGAGGGACCGAATTGGACCTCTGGGTGCCTCTCTTTCTTCCTTCCCTGCTCTCTGGAAGGACCATACAGAAAGAGCCCAGACAGAAGAGCCACTCCAAAGAAGGAAATTCCATAACCTTCATTGACCCACCATTATGTCCAATATTTATCTACTTTCTCTGGCAGAAAGTTCTTCCTTCTTGCTAACACCAGTCCCTCTCATTGCAATTTTCTTTTCTTTTCCCTTGCTCTGCTTTCAATCAAAATTGAGAACAGCTGGTTCTCACCCTCTGCATTCTTTATGTGCTTGAAAGTCACATTAAACCATCCTTCCTGGGTCCAGATTTAACCATCCTTGGAGCTCCTTTATTCTTCCTGAATACATTTGATTTGCCAGCCATTTATTCATCTTTGCCATAGGGAAGTAGCTTAGGCAGATTTGG
This sequence comes from Noctilio leporinus, assembly GCA_004026585.1. Classification (NCBI taxonomy): domain Eukaryota; kingdom Metazoa; phylum Chordata; class Mammalia; order Chiroptera; family Noctilionidae; genus Noctilio; species Noctilio leporinus. Next base: position 14,972 of record PVIW01010348.1, read on the forward strand.
GCTAACAGTGCAGCAAAGCTTCAAGCTCTATGACTTGTACTAATGGGCATGCTAAATGTTTAGTGGAGACTATTTTTGAGCACGCAATTGTGAACAATTTAAAGTGGACTGTACATGGAACCCATTTCCTCTCCCGGCTCCCCCAACAGGGCCTCCCCCTTAGCAGCTGAAATGAGTTAGTGGCAATCAGCATAGAGTAGGAATCCTGTGGTTTCTGCCCTTCCCTCCTGCTGGTTCAATGGCAGCTAGTCTCCTAAAATGAGCTTTCTCCTTCATATGGCCAGTAACTATCTTTGGAATCACTTGGGGAAGGGGTCAAGGAATCACCTTAGCTAAAAAGAAGGAGGTCTTAGTGCTGAAACTACATGTGAGGTTTAGAAGAGGATGGGAAGACAGGGATAAACAGGGATCCATGAGAGAGTGGACACAGTGTTTGCTATCTGCTGAACGATTGCACCTCAAAATTGGACATGCCCTTTTTGCAAGCTATGGAGGATTTATCTGGCCTTTGTGCATCTGGCCTCTGTCTACTGTACTTACTCTGTGAGAGTGATGCCAGCAATCTGTGGTGGAATCCCAGCCTCAGGGCCACTTTTGTTCCTAAAGAGAGAAAATCCCGTTGTCAACAGGATTTTCTGTGTCTAGTGGGTTACCTACCTTTTGTGTGGTAGGGAAGGGCTATATTATCTTAGGTCACCCTGCAGGGTGGGGTCCAGAGCCCATGCCCATCAAGGTAAAATAGATCTAGCCTGTGGCACTGCAGAGTAAAGGGACAGCATAAATTGATATTTGTTCTGTTATCATCATCACACTATTGGCTCCCCCTTTGTAATCAAACCTTAAAAAGCACTTCTTTTCATAAATACCAGCCAGGCAGTTTGTCTCGGCAAAGTTACAGGGCCAGTTAATGTATCAAGCCATAAAGAAGAAAGAGAAAATGTCAGAGAGGGAAAAAAAACGGCATTTTGTATGAGGGTGTCATTGAAGGCTTCATCACAGATACACTCAAGATGTAGACAGGAACAGAAATTGTCTTGGGGTGGGGGTGGGGAGAGCAGTTTGATTGAAGCATTAGCTGCCTTGGTGCTGAGCCAAGGCAAATTGCCAGAGAACCATTAAACTCTGTGTAATTCCATATAATTCACAGCAGCCACAGGTAATCTGAATCAGACCTGACAAAATTTCCCAATCACTTATTGTTCATTAGTGCTGAATGCATGCTATATATATTTAAACTTGTTTTAGTCATACCATGGTGGCCATATTTTCCAAACCCCCCACATTAGGAAACCTGGCTTAACAAAGGATATTTTTTCTGACTTGTGAATTTGTTTATATGAAAAGCCTCACGAAGGTATAAACACTAAATCCCACTTAAACACTGAACAAATGGTCTTTAAGAAAAAAGAGCTGTACTTACATGAGACTGGGTAAGGGCAAACTCTCATTCAGACATTGGTAAGGGCCCCCCACACACACACACCTTTTTAGGGGTCTGAGGGAATTGGTTAACTAAGCACTAAATCAAATTAGAATCTGGTTTATGCTCTTAAACTTTTCAGGAATGGTACACTGAAAGGGCCTGTTGTAATGTCTGTACACAGGAAGGTGGAATAATAGATGTTCCTTTGAATTCCCAGATGCAGAGTGCAGTTAAATATCCCAGCATTCATGGTCTGTTTGTGAGGGCTTGTGTGTGTTTTAAGTTAACTTTCTAAGGCTGCGAATGTTAAAAACTAAGAAGAATCTTGCATGAGTACAAGGTAATGTTGACATGCATTGAAATTTACTTAAAGGCTTCATTACTCCCATCAAATTAAGTCTAACAATCACCTCTGGGCACTCACCACAATCGGGGGATACTTAGCTCAAAGGTTAATTATTTTTGGACTATTCTGAGCCAACAACAATAATGCTTTTTTAAAACCTTGGAATGTTAAAGTGCCTTTTAAATCAGAATTCTTTGCTAGTTAAGGATCATGAGTAGCAATATATTCATGGAAAACACAAATGTGTTACCACCTTACAGAAGGAAATATCTTAAACCTGATAGATTCTCTCTCTTGGGCAAGTCAGTTAACATCCATGAGCCTCAGTTATATTATCAGCAAAGTAAAAATAATGTTACTTGTCCAGAATCAGAAAGATGAGTGAGATGATAACCTGAGGTCCATTCTAAGCCTAATTTCACCCAATATTTATGTGCTCAAAACAAACATTTGTTTTCCTACTTGCCAGTGATAAAGCTATTAAAAGACACACTATTTGACTGTGTCTCCCACTATAAGTATCCTGACAGAAGTAAACATATGTAGAAATAAGTGAGAGAATACACAATGATAAATTCTATGAAGAAAATAAAGCAAGGTAATGTGATAGAGAATGAGGTTTGGGGGTTTGGGGAAAGAGAATGAATCCACTTTATTTTGATGGTCAGGGGAGACCTCTCTGAGGAGATAACATTTGAGCTGACACTTGAATGATGAAAGGAACTACATAAAAATCTAGGTGATGGGGGAATGTTTTCAACAAAGTGCAAATGTTCTGAGGTGGGGATGGGCTTGGCCTTTCTGAAGAACAGCAAGTTCAGTATGACTCCAATGTGTGTAGGAAATGAGGCCAAAAAGGCAGACATGGCCAGACTGTGTAGGGCTTCTAATCTGCTGCTATTTACATGGTAAGAATCATTCCTTGGTCTCCCTGTCTGATTTAATTAGTGAATGTAAGTGCCAGATGTTAATGATAGGGTGCTTGATGTTTGCACATAAGAAACCCAGGAAAAGGCACTGGTTGGGGGTAGAAAGGGAGGCTAAAGCAGAGAAAACAAGCTCAAATGCCTGGGAGAGAGAGAGAGAGAGGTGGGAATGGAATAGTGTATGTACCCAGGAGATGTGGTTAGGGAGGTCTGGAGAAAGTTTGGAGGGAGGAGGGAAAGCACCAGAATGACTTTGGCTATGAGGAACACCCTCAGTGCCAAAGATTGTGGAGTCTGCTGTCAGAAGGGGTCAGCCATTATAGGAAAAGGGGGAGGGCTCTGCCCTTGTGTTTAAAATTAGAGAAGTGGGAATGAGCAGGGACTGGAGCAAAAAATCTGGTTCTTTCTTTTCATTCAGCCTGAACCTGAAAAGCAAGCCTGCTACCAGTAGAAAAGCTTCCACACTACTTTACCCTTTATGATTTGCCAGGCGTTAAACTCAGATACCCATCACTTCCTCCTTCATCCCAAACAAATCCTCTAATTGCAATCCATGCACTATGATGTAAGAGTTCCTATTTAATAATTGGGTGCATTTTCTTTTTCATTTTTTTTCACTTGTGAAAACTCAGTTTTCTTTCATTTGGGACATCTTGCTGCAATGGTATGTCACTCCTCAATCATCATGTGAACAGAATAGCTTGGACCATAACAGTGTGATGGCTTCCTTATTCCCAGCTTCGTAGAACTCTGTGAAAGCAGCAAGGAGTGTGCTAATTTAATATAAAGTTGGATCTATCCTAGAGTTGGTAAGGAATATTATTATTACCTTTGCAACATATAAGTATACCTTGGTAGGTTATTTCTGTGGAAGTTGTTTGTGTTGGTAGTCATTATACAGAAGGATGAGAAGAAATTAAATTCCTCTTTATACCCTTTTTATGTAACACTGTTCAGAGGGCTAAGTGAAGAGCAAAGATTAAAATCAGTGCCAAGGAAAGTAGGCCCGGGCAGAGGAAAACAATGTCCTGGGAGCAGAATGCAGGGGCTTAGCTGAGGAAAAGAGAAAGCCAGTTAGTTACCTCTGCCTTCATCACATCTTATAGAAGGCATATGAATGCCTAGTTAGCTGTACAAGTGGTTTCCAGATCGTAGAATAGGCCTACTGGTTTCCAGAGGCACCCTTTTGTCCCTTCTCCAAAGGGTGTTAGTCCTTTGGTCTTTTCCCAGTCAGAATGACTAATGTTGGGTAGGTGCACTCTAGAAACTGTCTTTGGCTTTTTGCATAATGGGTTATAAATTAATGACTTCAGGGAACCAGCAATGAGTTATTAACTGAACCTGGCTTTGAGATGGTTCAGATTCCAGATAGTTAATCACATTGTCTTAAACTGAAAGCCTGTCTCTAATTCATTCACATTCAATGATAAAATTAAAAAGATACTTTTGATTAACTTGAAAAATAGTTTTAACATCAACATTGGGTTGATAGCGGAGAAATAAAGATTATATTAACCCAAGTAGAATTATTTCCATCTCTCTCTAGTAATCTGTTGCAATTTAACATCCATTTTGTTTTAATTTGGGCATTTCTTACAAGCATTCACACATAGTTCATAAATGTCAATAGGTTAATGTATCCCATTTCATTATTTTTATATTAGATGGCATGAAAAAGACTTTTCTGTCATCTAGACTCACCCACTAGATTTTCATGCCATTCTCTCTTAATGCTGGGAGCATCATGGGCTTTCTGGTTTGTCTTAGACTTTTTAAAAATATATAACTCAATTTTATTAAAATAGACACTTGATGGATACAAGAAAAAATACTGGAGGAGGAAACCATTAACATTGTTTAATGACTATTGTGTACAATTCGGAGAATATGAATGATTTAAATTCTAGGTTATTATTGTTGTTGTTGTTGTTATTTTGCATTCCTTACATTCAAAATTATCTACCTGGATCACATATTACTTTGTGTAAGTTCCTTTTGAATAACATGCATTAGTTTACTTTAATAAAGTTGAATATAAAGAAAAGAGCAAAAAGAAACCTACTATCTTATCACCTAGAACATTCTTTTGTCATTTTTAAAAAACTAACATATAAACCTTGAGGGTCTAGAGAAGTATACAAAATTAACAGTGGAAATTCCCATCTGTTTACACCCTCCAATCACCCTAATAGTTTCCTTCAAGGGGGGTGGGGGAGAAACCAGTATCTATCAGTGCAAACAGATCCATCTCATTCTTTTCCTTTTAACCCTATACAAGGGAGCTAATAGTGTGGTTGTATATAATGAACCTCTGTTGCTGTCAACTGCTTCTAGAAATCAAGGAGTAAAGTCTTTAGCATGCTATCATATCCTTTCCTCCAATTTCTTTTACCCCAGTTCTCCCTGGACTCTCTTTACCCCATCAGCTTGTCAAGGTCCCTTGCTCATTTGCTTGACTGAAATTCATAGCTTATTCGACAGCCAAGAAGCATAGGCAATCCAATAGGAGGCAGTAATAGTTGCCTGTGTGACAATGGCCTGATTGGAAGCTCTGCTTCTCTAACTGGGCACGAGGAACTCTTGGGACCATGAGACAGAGATATTATCTGTGATACACAGGAGGAGAAGAAAATAAGCTCCAAGATTGGTTGAGGGATTGATTCTGTTTTTATGATATGTCAAGATAGAAATTGGTGATTTAAAAACAAGTTTCAGTTTTTATCCATTGACAGATTTGTTTTTATTTTCCTTTCCTATTGAAATTATCCACCTTATTGGGAGGAGTGGGGCAAACAAATAATGTTTCAAAGCAGAGAGGAACAAAGGAAAAATTTATAAATTATAGCCCTATTGTGAAGACTTACTTAACTTTTAAGTGAAATGCTTTATCTTGATTAAAACTCAAGCATGTGAAAATAGTATCTGATGGTTGGGCCCTACCTTGGAAATATAATCTGTATAGTCCAGTGACCTTTATTTTTCAATTCTTTTTTTAAATTAAGGAATAAGTTATATATACAGTAAAATGCATAAATCTCAATGAGTTTTTAGATATGTATTTTTTCATTGCTTAGCACCCAGATCAATAAGTAAAATATTTCTATTATCCCTGAAAATTGCACTCATGTGCCTTCATAATCAGTATACCCTCTTCAGAGGTAACCACTATTCTGAGTTTTCTCACCATATATTCATTAGCTTTGTCTGTTCTGACCTTCCTATAAAATGGAATCATATAGTGTATAATTATAGTCTTGTCTCTTTCAATTAATGTAATATTTCTGAGATTCATCGATTCTGTTACATTTAGAAGTAATTTGATTTTAATTGCTGTATAGTATGCCATTTTGCATATGAGTGTGTTTTGATAGACATGTGGATTGTTTCTAGTTTTTGTCTATTATGAATAAAGCTGCAATGAGCAATCAAGTCTTTCCGTGGACACACGCACTTCTTTTTCTTGGGTATACCTATGTGTAGATGTCTGGGCTCAAGAGAAGGTGCATTTATATCTAAAGTGGCTGTACAATTTTATACCTCCACCAATGATGTGTAGTTTAAATTGCTCTACATTCTTGCCAGTACTTAGTATTTCTAGTCTTTTTAATCTTAGGCATTCTGGTAGATGTGTAGTGATATTTTATTGTGATTTTAAATTGTATTTCTCTGATGAAAAATGATACTGAGCACCTTTCCTTTTAGGCATTCGTCCCTCTTATTGAGTGAAGTTCCTGTTCAAATCTTTTGCCAATTGTTAATTGGTTGTTTTTATCTTGTTGATTTGTATGGTTTTTTTATATTTTGGATATAAGCTCTTTGTCAGATATATGTATTGTGAATACTTTTCCCAGTCTGTGGTTTGTATTTCCACTTTTTAGTGGCATTTTTGATGAACATATTTGTTTTATTTAGATAAAATTTAATATAACACTCTATGTTTTATGGTTATTGCTTTTTGAATCCTGCCTAAGAAATCTTTGCCCACCTCATGGTCACAAAGATATTCTTGTATTTTTTTTTTTTTTTACTCCAAAAGCATTATGGTTTTAGTCCTGTCATTGAAGTGTATGATCTGGCCAAATTTTTTTAATGTTTTTTTTTTAAATTTTATTGTTGTTGTATTACATCCATCCCCTTTTTGCTCCCCTCTGTCTGGCCAAATTTTTAAGTAAAATTTACATCAGTAAAAATATTTTCAGGCATGTGTCTTCAATATGCATAATTTTATTTATGGATGATATAATTTACTACCACCAATGTTAAATATTAATAAGGTTTGATTTTTTTAGACAAACATAAATATAAATAGAAGTTTTAATAGCTCCTGTTCAGTAGATCATCTTGTGCATATATGTACCCTACTTTGGATATTATTGTTCTAAACCACCAAGGTTAACATTTTTGACAAACACTGATATGAATAATGTCAGCAAAATACTTCAATGTAAACAATTGGCTAGCGTTTACAAATTGTTAACAGGACCCCAATAATACATTGTTGATAATGGAAGAAAGCCTGAGTTTACTCTTGCATAGTAATGTTTATTGCCCCTTATCTGACTTATGGTGACAGCAGGATGATCTGGCCTGGTAGGAGCAAAGATGGACTAGCTTTTGGTTCCTGATATAGTGCTTTTCATTACCTACCCCTTTCCTCATCACCAAATTTCTACAGCTGAGTTTGGCTCTTGGCTGAATGAGTTTTTGTTATAGATACTTAGAATATCCCCAGGGATATTTAATGATTTAGAGCTTAGAAGGCCTTTGTTGTGGGGACTATTAAACTAGGTGATGAATAAGCAGCTTGAGCATTGTCTGTAGGAATAGGGTCATGCTGTGGTACAAAGCATAGTTCCCTTGGTCCAAGGTCAGAGAAGCCAGTGAGCCTGATTTCACAGAACTTTACACTCTAGAACAGTCCTTTGTAGAATTTGGACATCTGCTTTTTAGCTAGTAGAACGAAAGAATATATTCTCTCTTGATGTCTACTTCCTGGATTTGTCTCCATACAGGAATTACTGCTCAGAAGCAGGCTTGCTTACAATATTTGTAATTGGTTGTTTTGAACTCTATTTAAGAAAGAGGTTTCTGTTTTCTGTTTTGCCTTTTGGGAAACTGGGGTAAGGTAGGGAAGATAAAATTAGAAACATCAGAGTTTCTTATTTGTCTATTCTAGACTACTTTGGAAATTTGAGAGGGAGTTGGAAGGAAGAGAGTTGCTATAAGAGACAAGTTAGGGCAGCCAGTATGTCTGCAACCTGGAATCAGACTGTTGTAAGTCATAGTAGAAGATTGCAGAGATTTCAAAACCTGTATCTTCCCTGCCAAGGGCACTCTGATTAATCTCTCCTAGCATGATCATTTTCTAAGGGATATCACTAGGATAGAGAGGGTATATCTGACTTTTGTGGGGAGTGGGTGGGTGGGGAAGGGGACACAGGGGAGGAAAAAGGGGATGGATGTAACACAACAACAGTAAGATTAAACAAAACAAAACAAAAAAAGAGTAGTATAGGAAAGGGTGAAGCCAAAGAACTTACATGCATGATCCACGGGACATGAACTAAGTGTGGGGGGATTGCTGGAGGAAAGGTAGGTACTGGGTGGAGGGAGACAAAGGGGAAAAATGAAACAACTGTAATAGCATCATCAATAAAATGTAATTTAAAATTAAAAAAAAAAAGAAAAGAAAAGAAACAGCCCTCAAACTATGGTCTACTCAAGATTTCAAACTGAATTTCAGAAGAAGTGCAGTTTTTATCATTATTTGATTATTCTACTTCCAAATAGTTAAACTTCTCAAATTCAGTTTATCTCCACCCCTACATTTTCTATTGACTCCCCAGACTAGACTGAATTGCTGAATGAGTGTCTGAAATATTACTAAATACTTAAAAACCTTTCAGAGAGTACTAAAAAGATATTTAGAGGATATTCTGTTTTCTTAAAGCAATGAAGGTACTGTATTCTGGGTGGACTTCTTCTGTCTATTTGCAAAAATATACATCAGTTTAAACAAGTAACCATGTTGTTTGCCTTCTTAGGCTAGCTGGTGGTAATAAGAATATGGGCTGGTAATTTGGCCAGAAGGGCCAGAAGCTCCTAGAACTGACCAAGAAAGTTTCAATCAATGTCGGATTTTTTAATAAATTTACTGTGGCAAGTAGAGGTATTCACTATCATGTCACTGATTTTTAATGCTGTTCTTACACTATTATAAATACTCAACACTGGTTGGTTATTATTGCAGATGCTGTTTCTTTTGCTGACTGCATTTTCCAAGATAAACCCAATTTAACTTTTTTCCTTCACTATTTCGTATCTTCTAAATTTATCCAAAAGACCCAAGCAAGTATCTGCTAATATCTGACTAAATAAAAGCTACTAGAAAGCCCGTAAGTGCTTTTATGTCAATTTTTCTTTGCTTTTTCTCTCAAGGGGCCGACTCGTCACTTTGCTGACAGCTATCAGAGCACTTTAAGCTGCATTGAAGAGCCATCAAAATTTTGCAAATTGTCAGCTCATTAGCACAAAATGGGTCTTCAGGAGTCTCTCAGTGTCCCAACAGTGCTTTTTAAAAATTTTTATTTATTATTTTTCAGAGAGAGGGGAAGGGAGAGAGGCAGAGAGGGAGAGAAACAACAATGTATGGTTGCCTTTTACCTGCCTCCAGCTACAGATCTGGCTGGAGACCTGGCTTGCAACCTGGTTATGTTGCTCTAGCTAGGAATCGAACCAGTGACCTTTGGGTTTGCAGACCAGCACCTTATCCACCATGCTACCAGCCAGGGCCCAACTGTGCTTTTTAAGTGTTCCAAACTTGATGGACCACTCTGAAACATAGATAAACAATACAGGAAAATAAGAGGTGAATGTTAATTAACCCATTTTGGAAGAGTGAAATATGGATGAAGGCAAGATACAATGGGCGTGAAAAGCTGGGATTATTTGTCAGCAGAAGGAATTCTGCATGACTTTGCTAACTGTTCACAGGTCATTATTCAATGTCAGAGCTCCAGGAGCCTCAGAGAGTATCTAGTCAGAACCCCACATTTTACCATTAAAGGTAAAAGAGGCCAAAAGAGGGAAAAGGAACTCATCCAAGGTCAACCAGCTCTTCCCAACTTTCTAGACACCAGTTGGCTTTTGGTTATATGACCTTTACGTAATCAATGTTCAATTACTTGAGCCACTCACTGCTAGCTAAACGATCACTTAGGGAGTCCAGCATGACACATAAGTTAACCACTGTTTACACTGGGCTTTCTGATATATGTTTATACTGACATTCCAATGCATCTGGGTCCAATCTGAGAATTCACAACACTTCAAATGAAACAAAAAAGCCACCCTGCAGGCCTAATTCAGGAAAAGCTAGAAAGTTGACTGACCTTACTGAATGGACAGCCCCTCAAACAGAGCATGTTGTTCTCAACAAGCTTGTTGATTTACATCTTTCCTGGGTTGGATTTACATCCAACCAGAGGTTTGAGTGGGGTGGTTGGAAGGGAAAACAAAACTTTTCACAAAAGAATATATAGGATGAGGCAAAAGTAAGTTTACAGTTGTTTGTATAAAAATAATACAATAATTAATAATACTATTAATTATTAATACAACTCACATACTCTCATACTCAAAACTGTAAACCTACTTTTGCCCTACCCTGTATGTATTCTTTTCCTTCCTTCTCTTTCTTTCTCCCTTCCCCTTTCCTTTTCCTTCCTTTCTTTTTCTTTCCTTTCATTGTCCGTTTTCCACTGCCTTGCTAAAAAAAAAAAAAAATGAACAGCTGCTTTATCTTCTATATAAACAAATGTGTGGTTGAGCCATTGACCTGGAGAGCTGGCTATCAGGAGGCAAAACAATAAACAGAAGACATGCTGAATCTCAGAAAATCTATGTGAATGTGAGGGAGGAGAAAGACTAGTGAACAATAATATTTTAAAGCACCTCCAGCCAAGATGGAGGCATGGGTAGACATGTTGTGTCTGCCTCACAACTAGAAGAAATTTACATCTACTTCAAAACTAAATAAAAACAACATAGAATTTTCAGAAAATTGAGCTATATGGACGTGCAACCAACAAAGAAATAAAGAAATATTCAGGCAGACAGGTAGGAGGGGTGGAGCCGGGGAGGAGAGTGGCAGCAGAAGCAGCAGAACTGAAGCCACAGTGAAAAGCATAGTCACACACACTTAAACCTGGGAAGCGACCCCAGGGTCAGACTGTGCAGCCCACGGTTCCAGTGCTGGGAAATATAGACCCAGTAGCTGCAATGGCAGCATAGGGACTGAGGCCACAGCAAAAAGCACAGTCATACATTTAAACCTGGGAAGTGATCCCTGGGCTGGACCACACAGCCCCCATTTCCAGTACTGGGAAAAACAGCCACATTGCTTCTGACTGTGAAAACCAGTGGGGCATGGGGTAGAGAAATAGGCTGTGGGTCTCAATGGGCAAGTGGCATTGTTCCCTCTCAGACCCCTCTCCCACATACAGCATCACATCGTGGTGAAACGGGTCACCCTACACTGAGGAATTCCTCAGGCTCTACCCCCTACAACACAAGTGTGACAAAACTGCCTAAGACACAGAGTCAAACAGAAAACTGTCAAGCTGAGGAAACAAAGAATTGTGTCCCAAAAGAGGAAGCAGATCAAGGTGCCAGAGGGGAACTGAACAACAAAGAGATAGCCAGCCTAACAGACACAGAGTTCAAAATGCTAGTGATTAAGATGTTCACAGACTTAACAGATATGCTTAAATACAGCAAACACAAAAAGGAAGAAGTGAAGGCTAGGCTATGTGAAATGAAGAAAAATACACACAAAACCAGGAATGAGGGGAAGGAAACTGGGGTTCAAATAAATAATTTGGAACATAAGGAAGAAATAAACAATCAACCAGTACAGAAAGAAGAAATAAGAATTGAAAGAAAAGAGGAGAGGTGTAGGAACCTCTGGAACTTTACACATGCCAATATCCAAAGCATGTGGGTGCCAGAAGAAATGGAAGAGCAAGAAATTGAAGGTTTATGTGAAAAAATAATGAAGGAAGGCTTCCCTAATTTGGCAAGAGAAATGAACATGCAGGCCCAGGAAGCACAGAGTCCCAAACATGCTAGATCCAAATCAGACCATACCAAGACACATCATAATTAAAATGACAAACATTCAACATAAAAAGAGAAACTTAAAAGCAGCAAGAGAAAAGAAGAGAGTTACTTACAAAGGGGTTCCCATAAGGCTATCAGCTGACTTCTCAAAAGAAATTTTACAGGCAAGAAGGGACTAGCAAAAAGTATTCAAGTGATGGAAAGCAAGAACAAAGCACCCAAGAATATTCTATCCAGCAAAGCTATCATTTAGAGTGGAAGGGCAGACAAAGTGATTCCCAGACAAGGTAAAGCTAAAGGAGTTCATCATCACCAAGTTATTATTGTATAAAATATTAAAGGGACTTATTAAAGAAAAAGAAGATGAAACTTATAAACATTCAAAAGATAAACTCACAGCTATCAACAATGGAATCTAAAAAAATAAAAACAAAAACTAAGTAGACAATCAGGGAAGGAACAGAATCAAAGAAATAAGGAATATTTGGATGTCAGCTGTGAGGGGGAAGGGGGAGAATGGGGGAAAGGTACAGGAAGTAAGAAGCATAGTTGATGGGTGCAGAATAAACAGGGAGATAGATGTTAAGAATAATACAGGAAAAGGTAAAGCCAAAGAACTCACATGTTTGACCCATGGATATGAGCTAAGGGGAGTTGGATTGCTGGAGGTGGGGAATGCTGGATGGAGGGGAGCAAATGGAAAGGAAATCAGGACAAATGTAACCACATAATCAATAAAGAAAGAAAAAATATTTAAAAGCATCAAAGAGTCAGGAGGTGTAAAAGGGAATCAGTAAACGTCCTGTGTGTGGGGAAAAGGACTAATTTTGGGTATAGTCCAAGAGATTTTTAACCAAATGAAGTTTCATTCCTTGCTCTGGACCAGTCTGGACTCTGGGATTGTGCTGAGTGCCTATAACTTGCTGTTTTGTTGTGTGCAAATCCTCACACTTGTGATAATGTGGTGTTGTTACACTCACTTCACCATTTCTGTCCTGAGAAGGGTGTTGCTGATGGCTGAGAGAGAACATGGAACAGCAAAAGGGATACATAGTTGCCTGAGGCTGTAATCTAAGAAGGAGTTCCTGCAAGGACTGAGATAGTGGACACAAAAAGTGGCAGTAGGGAATGCAAAATGCCTGAGCCTTTGCTTCAGCAATAATTAAATATTTTTGTTTAAAAAGCTCCCTCGTTTCATTTTCTGGTCTAGGATAAACAGAGATCTTGTTAATGTAACAAAAATGCTTAATTAACCTGAACTGGTACTTAATATCAGTACATATTGAAGCAAAGACTTGCTATGGATAATTGAGAGGTATGAATTAAAAATAAGTAGAGTGAATTAAGACTAATGTATAACAACAGAAGAAATCTATTAGCATTCATTAGTTACACTTCTGTTTGTGGTTGTTTGTTACCCTAAGGAAGCCCTTTCAAATGGCTTGTACTTGTCAAAAGTCCTGCCTGATGCTGGGGGCCTTCCAGGATGCCAAAGTAATGAGTCATTCAAATAGAACTCCTGAAATTCAAATATAGCCCTTTACTTACTTACTTACTTATTTATGTTGGCAGCAGGCAACAGTGACTGTGAAATAATAATGATAATAACAATGGAAATAAGAGTGTGATCCTAATTATTTGCTGAGAGTTGTTCCTCATTTACTTATGTTGGCTTGTTTTGTCCTGAGTAGTAGCCCCGCTACTGAAACAATGGTATATATATTCAAAGTCACTTGGCTAACCTACAATTTATCAAAGGTTAATCTTTTGAAAAGTGTTGGATTAGAAGCAATAAATTTAATAAGTCTGATTTAACTCAGAATTTCTATTTATTTGATGGTTTTCTTTAAATCCTGAATTAACATTTTTCTCTCAACTCAGGTTTCATCTGCCAAATTGCACATAAGCTGGCCCACCTAAAACTGAGCAATATTGTAACTTCCACGGTGTGGGATAGATTGGAGAGATGCTATTAAAGTATGAGAAGAAGATTGGAACAAGAGTGGAAGTATAAAACCTACTCAAAATCCAGCCCATAGTTGCCCCATTTAAAGTCTACCTTTCCCTAAGGATTGTGTGGTTTAATCACCCTCACCTTTCTTGCCCTTGGGAAAAAGAAAAACAAACAAACACCTTTTCCTGATTCCATCAGTAGGTTGAACCTTTTTTTACCTGACCATCTGTGTGAATATATGAACTTTAGACGGTAACACACCCCTGAATCTGTGAGTTGTGTGTGCGTTGGTCTTTTCTGTACCTCTAGCACTTAGCATGTTGTCCTGTGCATACTATAACTCACTAAAAACTTGAAGAATTAATTAATGTTTGGATAAGATAACTCCTACTACCATAGATGAAACTGATGTTCCGACAGGTAGAACTCATCTTTGGAGTTGAAGGAATATAAAAGTAGCCATAAGCAACGACCCTTGGGGGACATTCTGCTTTGCTTTGCTTTTGCATACCCCAGTGGCTATTATTTATGACTTTGCTTTCAATGTTCCCCCCACCCCTGCTTGCCAAGATTATCCTGCTCAGTTGAAACTGAATACCTTTTTACCAAGATTGTCCTGGTCAATGTAAATTCTATAGGCTCTAACAAAACAGTGAACACCCAGGTTCTCAGCTTTTGGTAAATGCCTACTATGTGCCAGACACTGGAAGCACTGTGCTAGGTACTTGTTGAAGAGATACTGATAAATAAATGATTACCTTGTTTGTGCATACTTTGGATCTTTTGCATTTGCAGAACATTAAGCTGGAAGCCACCTTTAGTGTCAGCCCCCTTGCTATAATTATCAGAGCTTTCACATTTATTGAGTACTTATGCTCCCAGCCAATAAGTACTAACAGCTCTTTGAAGTAGGTACTCTTGTTATCTATATATTTCATTTATGAGATCCTTGAGACATGGAGATATTAGGTAACTTGCTCAAGGTTACACAGTTTGGTGAGTTCAAAGTTTGTTCAAAGATAGGAAAGAACTTGCTAAAGGTGATTTTGCTGAAGCCTAATTCTGGTTCCAATTTACATGCATATTTTGCCATGCCATTCTGCTACATTAGCCCATATTGTGGGGTTCCTTCCAAGCATCATTTTCAAGTACAATCAGATGGACTGATTGTACTATTACTGTTTTGCCTCCTTTCTCAAATGGGTTGCCCAAGCTTCACCTCCAGTAAATAATGGCCTATGAACAGCTTGTTAACTATGCCTGGAGCTTGCTGGAGCCATTCCTCGTGCCCCCCACCCTTGCCTCTGCCCTGGTACTAGTGGCTCAGAGGTTAGGAAGAGCTAGGGAGTAGAATTTTGGGAAAAGTGTGCTTCATCACTTAATTTCTATTTTGTTCTCCCCAACACAGATTGAAGATGGGGGCAAGGCAGCCTTGTCCCAGAAGATGAGGACTGGTGATGAGCTGGTGAATATCAATGGCACTCCATTGTATGGCTCCCGCCAAGAGGCCCTCATCCTCATTAAAGGCTCCTTCCGGATCCTCAAGCTGATTGTCAGGAGGTAAGATATGCAGAGATGCCCTGCAAGGTATAGGAGTTGCTGAAACCACTTGGTTGGTGATAAAGCCTCAACAGAGTCATATCTCTATCAATATCACCAAGGAGAGATGTATTTCCCATGAAAAGAATTCTGCAGACAACTGAAACAGAAAGCATAGAAAGGGCCTTTGGTTCAAATCCTGTCACATATTATCGGTGTCCCTTGGATCAATTTATTTTACCTCTGCAAAATTCGATCTCCTTATTTATTATTGAGAGAATGAAATTATTCAATACGTACCAAGGGCTTACCTAACCCACTGTTTTTATGTCTTCTTCTTCATAATAGGCTATCACTGCTCAACCCTGAAAGAGACCCTACTACCTTCCATGGTAGATATTCTGGAGGCCATGGTAAACTCTAAGATAGAAACCCTACCCTTAAGGAGTGTATAGTCTAGCAGGGGAGAAAAGACACACGTGTGACAAATTAATTAGCAATGCATTTTTGAAAAAAATTAAGGAAAAATTTTTTTTTAGTTTAGATTTTTTTTAAAAATTTTATTGTTGTTGTATTACATTCATCCCCTTTTTGCTCCCCTCTGTCCCCCTCTAAGGAAAAATTTTTGCAGGGTAAAGGGTGATTGTCAAATGGAATATCCAAACAAATATTGCTATTAGAGTTCAAGAGAAAGAGAACACTTCAGAAGAGATCAATAGTGTAAGACTTCATAGAGGAGGTAGAATTTGAGCTAAAGAGTGGGTAGAATTTGACAAATAAGTCATCAGATTGAAAAAGGCATTCCAGTTGAGTAACATAAGCAGAAGGAAGGTAAGGGCATTTTGGGACATAGTCATTTTGATGTTACCAAACATCTGGTAAGCTTTCCATAAGGCTGCTACATCATTGCTCTGTACTACGGGAGCTTATACTTCTTCATGTAAAAAGAACTTAAAGTGTCTTTTCATAATTATACTTCCCCCTCTGACTACTATCCTATCTTTTTCCTTTTGCTTATATACTTGGTCTTTCTAAAGGAGATTCTATAATCACTATCTCCACATCTTCACCTACCATTTAGCTATGTACACATTGCAGTCTAAATTGGACCTTAAGAACTCCACTGAAACTACTCTGTCAAAAGCTACATATTGCCTCCTAACTGTCAAAGTCAATGGGTTATGCCCACCTTTGTGAAACTCTTCTTTCTTGTTTTCAAGCTATCCATTTACTTGTTCTTTTCTTACCTCTTTGTTCATGTTTTTTAAAAAATTTTATTGTTGTTGTATTATATCCATCCCCTTTTTGCTCCCCTCTGTCCCCCTCCCCACACACCCATCCCCCCCAAAGTCAATCCCACCTGTTGTCCATGTCCATGGTTCCTTTATACTAGGTTCTTGTCTAAATTGCTCCCCTTCCTTGCCTCTTTCTCCACCTGTTTATGTTTTTAAAATCATATTTCCACCTGCTCGTCCTTTGACCATTCCTTAAATGTTATTTCTCCCCAGTTTCCTGCTTTCTGACTTCATTAATATACCATGGAAAAGTTTCCACCCAGTTCCAGAGCTTCAATTACTATGTATATGTGGATGAATATATTTCTTGTGCCCCAGACTTATGTAACTAACTTTCTACGGGACATTTATACCTAGATGTCTCAGAAGCATTGTAAGCACAATACACTCAAAACCTAAGATGTCATCTTCTCTTTCCAAACTCCTTATCATAGTGACTGAGACCACCATGCCTTCAGTCAACCAAACCAGAAACACATAAGCCATCCTTAATTCTTCTGTTGTTCTCATGCTCTATACCCAAATGGCTTATCCTGAGGAAAGAATACTTATGGTTAAGTTATATAGGATCCCATTCATTTATTATATTATCTGCTGGTACCTAATATTAAGCCATGCCTGCCCATGTATCTGGATAGGAGGTGACATGTTAAGTAATGCCTTATACAATAGACACATTGTCACTCACTCAATCTTGAAATGATCATGATTTAGGTTTTAAATAAGGCTTCTTGGAGGGGTAGCTTGGTGTATTTGGAAGAGTTTTTGTTTTCGAGTCAGACCCATGTATATTACTTTTTAGTTCTGTAATATGGGAAATAATAGTTATTATATAATGGCATTGTTGTGTTGCTAAAATGAGGCAACTTATGTAAAATGCCTTTCACATAATGGGTTCTCAATGAATTTCAGTCTCATTCCTTTCCCTAGGGTATGGGTGGCAAACACAAGGTTTAAGGGCCAAATACAGCCCTCCGTCTTGTTTTATCTGGCCTGGCACCTTTGGCCTGGCACCTTGTTTCTGCCCAGCTTGCTTAACTTTTAAGGAGTAGTTACATTTATACAGTCCTAAACTTACATTAGGCTCTTTGAAGTCCCCTGCAAGGCTGATGTGACCCCCGGTGAAAATAAGTTTGACACCCCTGATCTAGGGCATAAAAGAAGAATAACTGGGGTAACCAAACATTATAAATAAGGAGAACATCAGGACTGGAGTGTGCTTTGCAACCTAACCTTCAGAGAACAGGATTTTCTGGGAAACCATTTAGGGGTGACAAAGATCTGAGCAGGAAATAAAGGTCCCTATGGGATGGTGTTTATACAGAGATTCAGAAATACCAGCACTTGTAAGAAATGTAAACACTATCCAAGGTGGCTTCTGAACCAGTCATAATAATGGGAGTGAACAGATGTGTCACCCACTTATCTTCCCTTGTTAAGCTCCATGTCTTCTTTCTCCCTCTTATAGAAACATCTGCCACTACCAATCCCTTAATTATGGACTTGGAGATAGTAGGACCCTTTGTTTTTTGTTGGTGTGGCAGGTACCATGGCTCCCTGAACTTACGTTGTCTACCATTTGGGCCTCCTCTTCTTAGACCCTATTGGGGGCTTTCAATGATATAATTTATTAGATGATGCTGCCCCCTTGTGGAAAATACAACCTTCACTTATCTACTACCTTGGAGGTAGTATAGGAAGGACAGTTATTCCTTCTTTGTTGGTTTAAGTTGTTCTTCAAATTTATGAAAGAGCTCTTAGCACACAAAATAAATGTTCTCCATGGAATTTAATATTTATCCTAGTGTATGAGACTAAGGTAGAAAGACTTTGGTTTGAGTAAGCAATCAACTGACAAAGATGCAACATTGAGCATTAGATCTGGACTTGAGTCTTTTGGAATGAGTATAGAAAGAAGGAACTTATAAAATGGCTTATTCTGATAATCCAACCCGGATCTTCTGCCTATATTTCCTTTTATATAATGGTCAACTAAGTCAGAAATCTAGGTATTACCTTCAACTCGTCTCGCTTGCCCTAGTTTCTATCAACCCAGTCTCCTTCAATCAAGAGCTCTAAAAAACTTTCTGTAGCTTTTTTCTTAATTCAGTCACTCATGATTTCTGGTTTCTCATATTTCGGTCCTACCTCCTCCCTGTCAATCTATACTCCAAATAAGTCATCTGATCATGTCACTTACCTATTTGAAAAGAAACAAACAAAACCAGGAAAGATAACCATACAATCATGTTGGTCCCAATAAATTTATTTTATAATGATAAAAGATATCAGCTATAAGTGGGGATATTGTAGTCATAGATTGTTTTGTTTTTTGCAGAAAAAGGCTTTCAAATATGTAAAGAAAAAACTGTTTGTAATACAAGAAAAAAATTATAGAAATGTCTATATGAGAGACTGTCATGTAATTTAACTATTACAGATAAAGTAGACCAAAAAATAAGTACATAGAAGGCCCCGGCTGGTGACTCAGTAGATTGGTGCCAGACTGTGAACCAGAAGGTCACTGGTTCGATTCTCAGTCAGAGCACAGAACGAGGTTACAAGCCAGGTCTCCAGCCAGGTCCTAGCTGGAGGCAGGTGAAAAGCAACCATACATTGATGTTTCTTTCCCATTCTTCCTCCCTTCTTGCCCTTCTCTCTAAAAATAATGAATAAAATATTTTTAAGTAATAATAATAATAATAATCTTTAATTGCCAAGGTAATATACAGTTTCACATGTATTTTCACATTGGTATTTAAGACAGTGGAATATCTTAGTCCATCCAGGCTGCCGTAACAAAGTATTGAGTTGGTCAAAAAGTCCATTTAGTTTTTTCCATAAAATAAAAGACATTTTTCATTTTCACCAATAACTTTATTGATTTGGATATTTTGAGTATATCAGCTATCTTCCATGTGGTTTAACATTGATTGTTCTCAATTAATGTCTCCATTTGGTTGCTATCAACTTCTCAGCTGACCTACCCAACTATGGAGCATCATCCAGCAAGAAATTTCCATTATGAAACCTCGCAAACACTTTTGCCACATTCAATCAGTCACAGCACCTTCTCCATACACTGTACAAATCTTTTCTTTGTTTGTTTGTTTGTTTCAGTTGCATTTTTACCCTCCTGAAATAATAAAGCATAATATACCAAAAGTGTCACTTATTTTCCTCCATGTTCAATATTGAAATGGCTACACAAAAGTTAACCAATTTGGTAAGTTTTTTTAAATGCACCCTGATATGACAGTTGTCACAATACAGTGCAACAAAATTGTTTCAAATGAAGTGAAATACAACCAAATGCTACTAGAGCTATCTTTTAGAAAAACAACAACAACAACAACAACAAACCCCTGACTTTTGGCAAATCAAATACCACAAACTAGATGGCTTATAAACAAAAGAAATTTATTTCTTACAGATCTAGAATCTGGGAAGTACAAGTTCAGGGTGCCACCATGGTTGGATTCTGATAAAGGCCTTTTCTGGGTTATAGATTATCAACTTCTCTCTGTGCCTTCACATGGTAGAAGTGGTTAGGAAAGTTTATA
This sequence comes from Noctilio leporinus, assembly GCA_004026585.1. Classification (NCBI taxonomy): domain Eukaryota; kingdom Metazoa; phylum Chordata; class Mammalia; order Chiroptera; family Noctilionidae; genus Noctilio; species Noctilio leporinus. The sequence continues at coordinate 35,138 of PVIW01010348.1, forward strand.
AGGTCTCTTATAAGAGTAGTATTCCTATTCTAATCTCAATCACTGCCCTCAATACCATCACATTTGGAGGTATAGTGTCTTCTTTCTATTTCTTTTTTTTTCCTCTTCCTTCCTCCTTTTTTCCTTTCCTCCTTCTCTCCCTCTCTCCCTCTCTTCCTCTCTCTCTCTCTCTCTTTCTTTCGGAATAATTTATTGGTTGAATTATAAAGGGTGAATGTTGGATATTCTAAGTTAAAGAAATTAGAAATTTTACTTTAATGGAAGATACTTAGTGATGAAGATACATGTCCTAGTATTTAAGCTGTAGAATTGTATAAACAATAATTTAACAGATTTTGAAATTTGGTCCATACATATACTACATATAACAAGAAATAGCATGCAAAAAGTTAAAATTAAAAATACAGTTGGAAAAAATAAATACTTGGATCTTGAGTCTAACATTTAATTTTTAAGATAGCATCAGTAATGTACTTTAGTTTTTTCCTATAATAGTAGGCTTCTTAGAACACAGATTGTTGGGCCCTACTCCCAGAGTTTCTCAGTCTGGAGGCCTGGCTTGCTGGCTGATTTTGTATTCCTAAACAAATTATCTGGTGATGCTGATGCTACTGCTCTGGGGACACACTTTGAGAAGCGCTGATTTAGAATACTGAGTAAATTCTTACAAAGGAATGATGAGTAAGTCAATAAGTACACTTGAACCACCATCTAACCTAAGAAATTAACCATTACAATGATTTGAAATACCCTGTATGTCTTCTCTGAATCTATTCCTCTTCCGACTTCAACCCTAGGGGTAGTCATTGTCTTTCATGTTTCATCGTTATTTTTTACAGTGTACCAAGAACTGCTGCAAATCAACAAAAAAGAAGTGGGATGTATGGTACCAATATAAAAATTTTGATGGGATACAATCAGTCCATATCATGGAATATTTCAATTAGATTTACTACTGGTTTCCACCTCCAATTAATTTTTTATGTGACAGTGAAAACTGTAGGGTATCTTATTCATTTCATAATATACAGTTGTTACACATTATAATAGGTATTTGAAACATTTACTTCAGACATTTATTTCTTAGAAATTATACTAAAAACTGGCTTTTAGGTTTTTATGAAAGCTGCTTTTAGGGGTGAGGGGGTCATGTCTAAAGACCTGAGAGTGATAAGTGACCTTATTTGGCTTTTTCACCAGTTAAGCATGTTTTCTAGTTCAATAAAACTTAGATCAGTAGGATTGTGTCCTAGGAAAGCTTAAAGTATGTCCTGGTGACTTAGAGCATCTATTTTTATAGGGGAAAAAAGAAATGGGAGGTATGTTTCTAATCAGGTCCTAATGATAGATTACAAATATTATGCCTATGCCAGTGCCTTTTCATCTTACTTTATTATTATAGGGCCTACATCTTCTCCATGAGGTTTGATTTGGCTTTTCTTCTACATAGAGATCCATGTATCTGAAAGTAAGCTCATTTGATGGCCAAAATTTGAGTAGTGCTGAGGGATTATCTGGTTCTATCTGATGTAATTTATGGCACATTTTATTTATGGACACAGACCTCTATGCTTTTTTTTTTTTTTTTTTTTTTTTTAAGATTTCATTCATTACTTTCAGAGAGAAGGGCAGGGAGGAAGGAAGAAAGGGAGAGAAGCATCAATGAATGGTTGTCTTTCACCTGCCTCCAGCTAAGGACCTGGCTGAAAACCTGGATTGCAACCTGGTTATGTGCCCTGACTGGGAATTGAACCAGCAACCTTTGGGTTCACAGGCTGACATCAATCCACTGAGCCACACCAGCCAACCAAATCTCTATACATTTTATGATGGATATATGAGCCCAGTCTTATTTTGGCATATTCATTTAACCTTGCTACTGTTAACAAAAATGTTTCTTGGATACTTGTTTTATTTAAACTTCTATTCTGTTTTCCACCAAAAAAAGTACTTAAAATATTTGAAAAACATAATTCATCAGATCTAATAATAGATATCAAAATATTTTCTAGGCAGTGAATACATCCTCTTTTATGAGAACATTTTCAGAGAACATTCAGAGAAATATTCAGAGAATATTTTTTTAATCATTATATGGTAGGCCATAAAGAAAACCTTTGAAAATTCTTTCAAATAGAAATCATCCTTGCCCTATTCTTAGATGATAATGTAAAACTTTTCAAATTTAAACAAGTCTTCAACTGCTTGAATATTTCAGAATACATTTACATGTATGTGTTAGCCCAAAGAAGCACTAGCAGACTAATAAAAAATAACAAAAATGAGATCATGACTTATCAAAACCTTGATACAATATTCAGACTTAAATTTATAACCTTAACTATTTCATTATTAAAAATGAAGAATGGGCCCTGGCTGGTGGCACAGTGGATAGGGTGCCAGCCTGCAAACCCAGGGGTCACTGGTTTGATTCCCAGCCAGGGCACATGGGGAGATTGCAGGCCAGGTCTCCAGCCAGTTCCATAACTGGAGGCAGGTGAAGGGCAGCAATACATTGATGTCTCTCTCCCTCTCTGCCTCTCTCCCTTTCCCATTATCTAAAAATAATAAGAAAAAAATGAAGAATGGAATTACATAACTGAGAATTGAATATGAAACCAAGGGGTAGTTTTTTTTTTTTTTAATCTGTGCATGAATTAAGTAAATAAGCCTCTAACAAATTTAATCAAGAAAAATGAAGATGACTTATAAATAAAATTTAAATAATAAATGAAATGTAACAAATACAAATATATCTTAAATTATAGGATACTACTAAAATTGTAACTTAATAAATTTGAAAATCTTAGAGAAATTCAAAATATCTAATAAAATTTTCAATGCCAAGCATTATTGAAAAGTTGAAGACTAAATGGACCTGTAACTGTAGAAACATTGAAAGCAATTATCAAAGAGAACCTCCCAAAAATACTTTAGGCTTAACTGTTTAATCAATGAGTTTCTTCAAACTGTTTTTGAAGTTAATATCACTTTAATACCTAACAAACTGCTCCAAAAAGAATATTCTATTCAGTTTGTGAAATTAGATGCAAAACTTATAAATGACAATCTATCAAATCTACTTGAATAATATTGGGTGATAACAATTCACTGTAAATGTTATATTTTATAAAGTAAAATCTTAACTTTCATAATGATATTAAAATAAACATATGTTCAAAATTTTATTTAAGTAATTAATGAGGATATTGTAACATGTTACAACCAGTTCAAAGGATAAGTCAAAGAAGCACAAATTCAATTTAAAATAGATCACAATAACCAATTAAGAGCTATAAGGATATATTCCACTCACAATAGCAACCAAACACAAAGAATTATTACGAATGACCTTAAGAATAAATATGTACGAAAGAAAGAGGATGTATATGGTAGAAATGACAAAACTGTACAGGAAGAGAAAATGTATACAAGTAATTTTTGATCATGTGGATAAAGTCTCAGACCACTATATTAAATGATACAAATATAAAAGCAATACACAATTTAATAAACACTATGTTAATATGTCTTGGTTTAGGCACACTCTCCACAGACAACTTCCAAACCATTATTCCTCCAGTCTCATACAAAATCCCTTCAGTTTTGAAATCAAAACAGGCAGGTTTAACCATTTTGATTTCTTTACCAATATCATGTATCGGCCTCCACTTCTGTTTTATACTTTGCCACCTGATACACTGTCATCTTCTCTACCCCAATTCTTACTGTCATACTGAAATATTTCATTGTCCTTGTAGAGGATGACAAACTTCAGTCATATGGGTCCTTGATCTTAACTTCAGCAATAAACCCTTGTAATATCAGCAACTCACTCTCCCAACTGTATTGTGGACTTTGCCAACCCTTCAACAAATATTTACTGCATGTCTATCTAATGCTAGAGTCTGGTGATTTGATCATTAATTATATAGGTTTCCTCCCTGATCTCATGGACCCCTGACAATTTTCACTCATCTTCTGACAGGGTTCCTTACCTGAATCACAGAAGAAAGAAAGTAAGCTGAGTGACAATTATCTCAGTTGCCTCAAGGTTGACACATGACTAGGAGCATAAAAAAAAAGTTAATTCATTACACACAATGGATGCATAAGAGCTGTGGTTCTCATTGGCAAGTACCATTTTGGAGCTTATTAGAAACACAAATTATTTGGCACCACAAAGATCTACTGAATAAAAACTTTGAAGGTGGTGCCCAGAAACATGTTTTAACAAGCTTTCCAAGTAAAAAGCTTACAGTTTGAGAATTGCTGCCTTGAGGCATTAGAATTTAGTTCTCAGGAATTGGTTTCAAAAGACTAATTTTAACTCTGATAATAATCTTTTCTCCTAGCTTTCTCATTACTGTTTTCTCTTTACACCAGCTCTCTGAGGCCTCAGATATCATTTTTTCCTATTGTCAGTCTCCTTTTGATCACCATGGCCCATGATTCTCCTTACTCTACTTATTTGATGTGAACAACTGCATTTGTTTGTGGTTGTTATTATCACCTCTGTGTTCATGACTATATCTCTAGTCTACTCTCTCCCCAATAGTCATGTGCACAGTAGCCTGGTAAAAAATCTCCACAGGAAAACCAAACAGAAAATTGAAATGCAATGTGTATAACTCTGAATTCATTATCAAGCTTATAAAACTCTCCCCTTCCAATAGCAGTTGTATTTCATCCACCTTGTCTTTCAAGTCAGAAACCTAACTAATTTTGACTCATTGCATTCCCTCACTAAGCCATGTTGATTTTACCTTGTAGACTTTACCAGCTCTTCACTGCCACTGCTGTTGTTCTAGTCCATGCCCTCATCATTTCTCCCTGGACTATATATCAGTAACCTCTCAGATGTCTCGTATCTGTCTGCCAGTGTTGCCACAAAGATAAATCCAAAATACAGATTCAGTTATATCAGGCCCTTGTTGAAAAGTTGTTAGTGACCTTCATTGCCCAGAGACATGCTGTATGTGTAAGATATTTTCTATCTTCATTCCTATTCATACCTGCAACTGCATCTAACTCCTCAACTGGAGTAATACCATTGCTGGAGGAATACCATTCCCTAAGAATTTCATACTGTTTATCAACTCTGTAACTCTCTATTCTCTCCTTTCTACTTGAAGCATACTTTCTACTTTCTTTCCTTCATTGATGCGTTCATATTAACTTTAGTTAAGACTTGGTCCTCGAGTTCTGTGGCTAGGATACTTTATTTGATGACTTGGGTTGAGTTAGGTGGCCATTCTCTGGCTCCCATGGAACTCTAGACTTTATCACATTGTATTGAAATAATCTCTTTCCACATTTATTTTCCTCATTTGACTATTATTTGAGAGGCTAAATCTAGCCCACCTTGTATATATATAGATATATACAGGGTGCACACAATCAATTGGCAAAATTTTAGTAAAACAACATACCACAAAAGTGTTATATTTTGAAATATGTATTATATGTAAATACATAAACATAGTCATTATTTTTTTAATTTTTCAAAAAAGTCTCCATTTGCTGCAATAATATACTCGATTTGACTTTGGAATCTTGAACATGCTTTCATTAACTTTTCTTTATCCTTGGACATCATCATGTTTTCAATCTTAACTTTAACAGCATCTTTATTGGAATGAGGTTGTTTATTAACTTCTCTCTCACAAATGCTGCATACATTAATAGTCTAAAGGATTTGAATCTGGTGAACTAGGCAGCCAGATTTCCTTTGACCAGAATTCAAGAACATTGATACTGAGAAATTCTTGCACCTTTTTGGCATTATGTGCTGGTGCACCATCTTGTTGGAAGATAAAATGATATCTATTGCGACTTCCTTGATCCATGGTACAACTACTTCTCTCAAAATGTCAAGGTAAATATCTTGGATCTTCATTGATGATCTCTTGGATTCTGTGTATAATATTTGGACTTGTGTGATCTTTGAGTACTTTGAGCTTTCCTTGTTGGTGTGGCGACATTAGGATCAGCATCACACACCTTCTTCATGTTGTAAACTGTATGTAAAGGGATGTTATTGAAGTCCACAATTTCCTTAGCAGTTCTCCCTGCATGCAGTCCAGAAATTATGGTTGCTCTAACATCATATTCCTTTGACATGATGGTTGCTTTCAGAATTTAATACTTTATATCTGAAACAATGATGTTAAATCATAACCTTAGAAACAGTTTTTCAAAATTAATAAGCATGTGAAATATGGAGATTCAAGTTATTGCCAATTGATCACATGCAATATATATATATATATATATATATATATATATATATATATATATGATTTTATTCATTATTTTTAGAGAGAAGGGCAGGGAGAGAGGAAGAAAGGGAAGGAGAGAAACATCAATGTATGGTTGCCTTTTACCTGCCTCCAGCTACAGACCTGGCTGGAGAGCTGTCTTGCAACCTGGTTATATGCTCTGACTGGGAATCGAACCAGTGACCTTTGGTTTTGCAGGCCAGTGCCTATCCACTGAGCCACCAGCCAGGGCAATAAAACATGTTTTTAAATGGTTGGGAGAAAACAGAAGAAAAATAGTATTTTATGACATGTGAAAATTATATGAAACTCAGATTTCAGTATCCATAAATAATCTTTTATTAGAATAAAGCCATGCTTATTCATTTGTGCATTGTCTATGGCTGCTTTCACACTACAATGGCCCAGTTTAGTAGTTGTGACAGAAACTGCATGACCTAAAAATCCTAAAATATTTATCCTAAAATATTTATCATTTAGCCCTTTACTGAAAACAACATTTATTGACCCCAGGTTAGAAGAACTATGAGGGAAGGGGTTACTTCCTATACATCATTGTGTCCCCAGCACCTAGTGTACCATATGGCCCCTAGGAAAGACTCAGGATTCCCCCCACCCACATATCCTAATGTAGGGAAGTGGATAATATGAATAAATAGTCCACTTGATAGTTATATTTTTCATGGTCATCTAAATTGTCATATGAGATTGCATTCCGTCTTTATGAGTATGGTTATTTGTGGGCCTATTTTTAAGTAACTGGGTATACTGATAAAAAAAAAAAAAAAACACCAAAAAAATCTAGTTTTTGTCCTGAAAACCTGATCTTGGGCTAACATGATTATGAAAAGGAAGTACCATATCTTGGGGCTTTTTCCAGACTACCTGCCAATAGCCCTAGCTGACCTGTTTCTGTTGTTATTATAGCCCTGCCATCTACAATTAAATGAAAGTGGTTAAAAATGTTAAAACTGTAGTTGTCCTATCATGTATTAATGTATCAAGAATAGGAGGAACTTTTTTTTTAAATTTTATTGTTGTCGTATTACATCCATCCCCTTTTTGCTCCCCTCTGTCCCCCTCCCCACCCACTCATTCCCCACAAAGTCAATCCCACCTGTTGTCCATGTCCATGGTTCCTTTATACTGGGTTCTTGTCTAAGCTGCTCCCCTTTCTTGCCTCTGCCTCCCCCCTCCCCCCAACCCCTTTTCCCCTGACCACTGAAGGCCTATTCATTGTATTCATATATTTGGTTCTGTTTTGCTTGTTGTTAGTTTTGCTCATTATTGTCCTGTAATGGGTGAGATCATATGATATTTGTCCTTCACTGACTGGCTTATTTCACTACGCATAATACTCTCCAGTTCCATCCATGTTGTTGCAAAGGGTACAAGATCCTTCTACAAATAGGAGGAACTTTTTAATTGACATCATGTTAGAGAAGTCCTAGAAAGGCAAAAAATGAAAGAATCAAAGTAATATTATACAGCAGGAACAGGTGAACTATAGTCTGTGGCCAACTATGGCCTGCCATCTGTTTTTGTAAATAGTTTTATTGAAACACAGGCATGCTGATCCATCCATGTGTTGTCTGTGACTGCTTTAATATGAATGGCAGAATTGGGTAGTTGCAACAGAAACCAACATGGTACTCAAAACCTAAAATATTTACAATCTGGCTCTTTACAGAAAAACTTTGCTGGCTTCTGGTATAAAGCATCCTCGAAAAAGACAACCTCAGACTCTATCTAAAGGTTAAAAGGACTGAAAGAGAAAGATCACAGTCTACAAATGAGGATGACCTAAAAATTACAGAATGTTTAAACCAACAAATATGTGAGGCAGACTGATAAATTCTTGATATTCAATTATTATTTGAATTTGTATGATGATGTGGTTGGTATAGGCAAAATGAATGGTATTTCTGTTCACACAAGTATGTGTTTGCTTGCTTGCTTTCTTCTATTCAAAAGTTATTAATTGAGTGTTACTGTAATCTAGGTACTGATCCAGCTGCTGGGAATACTATGGGGAATAAGACAGACACATTGTCAGCACATATGGAACTTAAAGGCTGTGGTGTTTGATCCTGGCACTACCCCTAGTAGCTGTGTGACTTTGAACAAGTTTATAGAACCACTTTTAGCCATTCTTTCCATATGTATAATAAGATTGCTAATGCTTCTTCTGTAAGTTTGTTGTAAGGACACACACACACACACACACACACACGGTATGTGTGTGTCTATTTGTTCTTCAAGTCACTGAAATAATTCTTGTTGAGTGCCAACTGTACGCTATGTACTATTTCAGGCATTGGTGATATAGTAGTTAATGCAACAGATATTTAAAAAGTCTTGTCCTTATGGAAATTGCATTTCAGTCAAACATCTGCAAGTGTCTGAAACAAAGTGGACATTTAGTAGCTGTTCTTTTCTTCTTGAGGAAATAAAAGTTAAGCAGTGCTTATTCTTCAGTTCTGATTTTAGTAGAGAGTACATACTGGTTACAACTTTCCTTTTAATGGCTATCACTTTTGACAACATAGACCAGATATTACTATTAATCATGTGTTACCTTAATATTTGTCAATTAGAATAATCATTAGGTTGGATAACTCAAGTTGTGAAAAACAACTAGCTCCAAGTTGGTTTACTTCTCATTTCTTAAATGTGCCTTTGCCTTTTCTATGTTGTTCCTTGGCCTAGAATATTTTCCACCACTCTCTGCCAAATCAAAGACTGGCCACACACTAAAGCCAAGCTGCAGTAAAAAGAAAATGTAATGGCAGAGCTAAAAAGGGTCTCTGTGATCACTGTATTCGGTGGCCCCATTTTATAGGTTAAAAACTGAGGCCTGAAAAGAGACTTTCCTAAGGCCATACAGCTCAGAAGTGACAGGAGTAGGACTAAACCATCAGCCTCTGCTTACCAGCCAAGCATTCTTTCCACTGTTTTTGGCGCATCTCACATTCTTTACCACCTTTAAGAAGCTTTTCTGTACTTGAGGGAAACATCTTCCTATATCCAAAGCATATTTGTGATGTTATTCTTTATCTTATCTTTTTTATCTGCCAATTTTTATCAAATGATCTACTTCCAAGGGTTTTACTTCTCTCCTGGATACAGGAAATTGCAAGGTCTCATTTGCCCTGCTTTACCTTCTCCCTGAGCTGCAGAGTTCCATTCCAAATTGTGTGTTACACCTCACCCAACCTCCTCCTTTTTTTTTAAATTTAATTTTATTGATGTTGTATTATATCTATCCCCTTTTTGCTTCCCTCTGTCCCCCTCCCACCCACCCACTCTCCCCTAAAGTCAACCCCATCCGTTGTCCATGTCCATGGTTCCCCCATACTAGGTTCTTGTCTAAACTGCTCCCCTTCCTT
>PVIW01010349.1:0-44807 GCA_004026585.1 Noctilio leporinus
CTAGCCTACTGTTGATTCCTTCTACTGTATTCTTCAATTCAGAAATTGTATTCTTCATTTCCTCCTGGCACTTATTGATAGTTTCTATGTCCTTTTTCATGCTGTTGTAGTTCTCAGTAAGTTCCTTGTAACTTCCCTGGAGTTCTTTGTAGTTCTCCTGGAGTTGTTTATAGTTTTCTTTGATGTGGCTGAGCTCACTATGCTTCTCTATCATCAGTCTTTTGAATTCCTTATCTGATATTCCAGGTGCCTCTGTTTCATTTTGTGGTCTTTCTGGGGATTCTTCCTTTCCTTTTGGCGATGGACTGATTCTTTTTTCCCCCATTTTGGGTGTCTGTTCTTGCTTGCTTTTTTTGTTTTGTTTGTTTTTTCCTTGGGTTAACCTGCTTTGCTTCTTTGCCTTAGTTGAGCACCCTTCTGTGATAGTAGATTTGTGGAGTTCAATGTTGCAGTCTCCCAGATTTTCTCCACTTTCTGTTTTTGGTGTGTCTTTTATTTCGGCTCTCTGGTTGTATTCTGGACCTGTGGGCTGCTCTTCTGCTGGTCTCCACTTCCTCTGCCATATAGTTATAGTTAAATCAGCAAATTCTATATGGCAAAAATTAGAAATTTAACATTTGAGAGGGTGCTCTAGTTTAATTTTGCACTTCTGTAGTGTTCACTTTCTGAGTTTATGCACATGTGTGCATTAAATGTACACATAGGGCTCTTCCCAATAATCTAAAGCTGATTCTCCTGCTGCCAGTAATTATTATCCAGCAGTGTTGAATGTGGGGTGTGATAAAGTTAGGGTATGATGAGCAGTCTTCTTCATCCTAGTGCAGATGTGTCTTGTTCTTTGATTTGCTGTGGCTGCTGCATATACTGAAATAATGAAGCCCTTTTAGTTATAGTCACTTACAAGGAAAAATTGGAATCTCTAGATAAGGTACCAAATTAAATGACTTCTCTTTGCCAAAGTGAGTTAATTCACTTTGTGAAAGTTATGCTGCCTATGGCCCAATCAGATTCTAATCAATTACAGGTGCTCCCAAGGAGTCACCAGAGATGCTAATTAGGCAACAGGCTACTCCTCCACACCCTAGCATACCACACACACCAGCTTTGTCTGCCACCCACTTCTACACTGTCAGCAGCATTGTATTTCCACACCAATAGTGTTGCTTTGAGAACTCTGAATTCTCCTTCCTGACTACTTATGATCAGTTTCTTTCTGTAACCTTCACAGTCTTTCTACCATGCATTACATTCCATGTGTTCTATAATCCCCTCACTTTCCACAGCAGTGTGCCCACTACTGAGTCAAAGGCAGTGCTGTTGCACAACTGCAAACCACAACAACCAGCTTCAGTTATGGTACAGGTTCAGGAGAGGCAAATAGGATGCTGAAGCCTTGACATTTTCAGGCAAGCAGTGACACAGTGCCAGGGAAGTCTGCTCAGTTGCATCACCTTCAGCAAAAGCACTTGGGAGACAAATTATTTTCCATGTACAAAACCAGGTCTACTAAATGGTACAATGGAGGAAAAGAGGACCATTTAGAAAATTCACAGAGTAAGCATGCACATTTTCACACCTCAGAGAAGCACTGAGGAAGAAACTGAAAGCATGTGCAGGGGAGCTCAGTTCATTCTGAGCTGCTGGAGAGAGAGAATTTGAAGTGGCTCTTTATGATGGCTCAGATTCTGGCAAAAAGTTTGCTGAGATTCCATTCAAGATCAAGTAACAACTAGCAGCCATGTATCCCCAGAGAAAACTAAAGAGATATATCTCAGACCAGGGACCAAATCCTGGAGATGTTGTTAATTAGTGGTAAGAAGGCCAGTGCCTGGGGTGTGTTAGCTCATGGTAGTTGCATAAGTTGGATATTGGGATAGAACTGAGTCTACCATCGACTCTAATGACACCAAAAGGCCCTCATTATCCCCTTACTCTGAGGGGATTCTCTTGTCTACATGGATCCTGGAAAGGAGTTATATTTACTGTAAAAGAGGAGTTTCTGGCGTTCACATGTTTCTAACTGCCAAAGTTAGAGAAGGTTTTTTGTTGTTGTTGTTCCAAGTTGGTGGGATTCATAATTATTATTAGATACATTTCACTGTCATCATTTTAACTCCTAGTTTCAATCTGATCTGAAATTATTGGTCTTTCCTAGATCCATTTTGCAAGTGGGAAAACGAAGACCCACCCACAGTACTTTATTTCTTGTCTTCTCTGTCTTATATCCTGTACCTCCCCTCCCATTCCACCTCCACTTTCCTATATGATGTTTATAAGTTGGTGAAAATCAAGCGAACCAATAAGGGAGACTGAAGCAGAGATGACACTAGGCTTTATGTAGCTGGTGCCCAGGAAATGTTTAGATATATGTCTCATGTCCAATTCCATGTTTAGATTGTGACTTCTCCACTGCTCTGCACCTACTTAGATTTCTTCTCACCTGCACATTCATAGTGTCATCTTCCTGAGATGAATTGAAATCCATCGATGCCTCAGTGAGGGTCAGGGTAGGTCTCTTATTTGAAGAATGGGACAATAAAAAGTATAGAATGGGTGGGTGAGCTAGTGGGGAGCAAAAGGGGAAAAAATGGGACAACTGTAATACAACAGCAATAAATTAAAGTTGAAAAAATATGAATAGAATGATTGATTTATCATGGGACTTGATTCTGCCATGCAGTTCCCCTTGGTTTCAGGAGGTGAGTGGACAGCAGAGAAAGGACAAATATCTTGTTTTCCTAGGAATCAAAAACTATTCTGGAAATTTTTGTAGGAAGAAATTATACATTCTCCAGGCTGCATTCCACAGAACTTGGTTATGAAATAGGCCTTTTCCCCAAAGGTCAAACAAGCTGGCCATAAGGCCAGGAAACAAAGTGAAGCAGGCCTATCCCCCAGCTGGCTGCTCTAGCCAAGTGAGAACAAACTGGATTCTTAAAGCATAAGGGTTGGGGGAGTAAAAAGGGGGTGGATGTAATACAACAACAATAACATTAAATTAAACACAAAAAACAAACAAAGAGAAAAAATCATAAGGGTTGGTGAACAGTCGGTCCACATTCAATACTTCTTTCTAAATCAAACTTTGCTGGGACTAGTGGTGAAGTTGTCTCCATCCTAGTGAGAAAATCCTTCCAACAATAGGCAAATTAAGGATTAAATGAACACAGCAGATATTTTTTTGAAGGGTATGTTTCTTCTCTATTCTGCTCCATTGCTGCTTGTCCTATCACCAACCTTCTTCAACCCTGCTCTGTATCTGAGCTAAGTAGAAGGAAAATGCTGTTGACTCTCAAGTTACCTCTAATGTCTATGCAGAAGCTTGGCCCAGTCTACCATGAGCAGAGATAGAAGCAGCCTTGACTGTCCTCATAGGTGGTTTAGAAGGGCCTTATGGCTTCCATTTGGTGCCTGAAATATATTGATTTGGTGAAGAATGGGAGAAAGACTAAAATTCAATAGGAGAGACCTTAAGGGGACAAAGAAGAAGGGCTAGAATCCCCCTTGAAATCTCATGCACCAGATCATAGAATATTAGAAATAACTACAATATTACAGATCAAATCCACTTCCCTCCTTTTGAAATACAAAGAAAGGACCAAAAAGGTGAAAGTACAGACATGAAGTGATTCAAGTATTTGGTACAGAGCTCTGAGTAGATCTCAGACACTTTGCTCCCCAGCTAGCCGCTCTACATCACATTGCTGCCTTCCACCAAAAGTCCAAAGCAGTCATCTGCTATCCGCATCATTATCCGGTTTGGGCTGTGTGACATTTCCTATAGGCCCCTCTCCACCAGGCACATGTGTGCACATCTACATTCTGCACTGCACCTGGCATCCAGGAGCTTTTCCTGGCAGAGCACAAGCCCAGGCAATAAAAGTTCAGCAGTAGGGCCAAGGGAGTCCCTTTATATTAAGTCACAATTCAGCTAAATTATGTATATGTAAGCAACTTCCTCCACCATTTACTCAGTAACCCATATTCCTAAAAACAAACAAACAACAACAACAAAAAATAACAGGAGAGAAATGAGAGAGGAGAGCAAGAAAGAGAAACAGAAATGAGTGAACTTTCTTAGAATTTCTTGGCACCTCCTTTCCTTACCCAGATCATTTCTGGAATCCCTGTTCTATATAGCCAACTTCCCTTGTCCCACTATAAAAATGATCATGATAAAGATAATGTTGCCTTGACAGCATATTTCTTTATCCAAAGAGAATTGGTGTCAGAACCAAATGCTGTGTTCTTCAGAGGGCTAGGTGTCCTTTGACCACAAGAACCAAGCCATCTGGAAAGAGGAAGCTGTGTGCTCCCAGAGGCAAATAGGTACATGCCATAGGCAGCCTTGGGTTCCCTTGCTTTGAGAGGGCCCACTTTTGAGAGAGTTGGTAGAGGGTTCAGCATCCTCCCCCTTTGTTTTAGGTGGAACTTTCACATGTAAAGTAATTCTGCCTCTACAAAGTTGACTCTTTGTGTCAGGAACCAAGTTAGGTTCTTCTAGAGCCATGGTTTCCATCAGTTCAGAGGTGGCAAGTGGAAAGCCAGTTCTCATCAGCAAAGTGCCCAGCACCCAATGGTCTCTCTACAAGAACATTGAAGCCTGTGAATAGGCTGAGTAGAGCTTAGCTCATGGGAAATATTTGCTTGATGTGTGTTGAATGAATGAGACAATGAGTGAATAGATAAACTGAGAGTCTTAAGAGAAGAAGCTCATAGTAAGGGCTCCTCAATTCCTGTGCTCCTCTTTCTGCTCTTCTGCTCCCATGGACCTAAGCAGAAAGACAAGATGTTTATTGTCCAAGGTTTTTTTTTTTAATTATTATTTCTTGATCAGACCCCTCCAAATAACACATTAAGGGACTTGCCTGGACCTCATTCCCATTCAGTGAGCCAGGACAGGATCTGCCTCCCCGAAACCTCTTCCAAAAGTAGTTGTGAAAGAAGCAAGCTTTGGTGCTAGACTACCTGGGTTTAAATACTTGCTCTATCACTTACTAGCTGTGTAACATTTTACAAGTGACTTAACCAGTCTAAGCTTCTGTTTCCCCATCTGTTAAACGAGGTAATAAATAAGACCTGTAGCATCAGGGTGGTCATGAGGATTAAATGTGATGATAGTCATAAAGCTTTAATGTAGGGCCAGGCACATAGTCAGCACTTGACAAACTATCAATATTCTCAGCCCTGGAGCACCTTCTTTCCTTTCCTCTGCTTTGTGGACTGAAGTGGTTTTACTGCACTGTATCCCCCAGCTGGGGGTACCAGAATGGAGGATGTGGACTTTGGAGGGGGTACCATGTAGTGCTCACTTAGAGCAAAGAGCAACGCTTACTAGACCAATACAATTGCAGCTGATGAAACATCCTGGATGAGGGCTTAACTCTGGGAGAATAGAGATGTTTAAAAATATTGCTCTGAGGGAGGGAGGGCAGGAAGTTTTGGGGACAGACAGAATAAACAGAGGAGATAGAATGAAAAGGAAGGATGGGGAGATGGGAAGAAAAGGTTTAAGAGAGACAGTGGGGGCTGGAAAGCTGAGGACAAGCTAAATAGCTACTGGAACATTTAAGCACAAATAAGGGGAAATAAAATCAACATCTTTATTGGAATAAAACAAGAAAGTAAGAAATATCTCTGTTTGGGGAAATCTTGTGTAGAAAAGAACAGGTGCTGGGGGACCTATGAGCAATGGTTGCCATGATGATGTATTTGTCTCTCTTTTTTAAAGATTTTATGTTATTTTTAGAGAGGAGAAGGGAGAGGCAGAGGGGGAGAAAAACATCAATGTATGGTTGCCTTTCACCTGCCTCCAGCTACAGACCTGGATGGAGACCTGGTTTGCAACCTGGTTATGTTGCCCTGGCTGGGGAATCGAACCAGCGACCTTTCAGTTTGCAGGCTGGTGCCTTATACACTGTGCCACCAGCCAGGGCCTGTCTTCTTTTTTATTACCCTGTGATTCTGGCAGCTAATAGTGTCTTTCTGCTCTGATTTTTAAGTCCAGAACTTAGCCTTTGGTGAAGCTTTGTTATTTCCATGTCCAGAACTTTGGTTATGTTGCAAGACCTGCTGGCCTGTTGTCAGGGCTCCTTTTTGATATATCTGTCCAGAAAGAAAAAGGGAGAGCCAAGATGGCGGAGGAGTAAGCAGAGCTACAACAATCTCCTCCCAAGACCAAACTGGAATTACAACTTAATGGGGGGAGAAATCATCCAGAATTACCAACAGAACACCACCTGGAGAGAAGTCATATTACTACGAACAGAACAGAAGAGCCGATTCATCACAACATGACCGGTAGGAAGTGTGGAGACCCGAGAGGCTGGTGGGGCTCCCACAGGTGGCAGCTGCTGAAGGGACAGAGAAACATCTCAGCAGCCTGGGGTTCCACTTGAGAAGGGTGGGTTCTAAACCCCTAACTGGACTTCCCAGCCTGCAGCAACAAAGCTGAGAGTAAAACAGCACCCAGCTGGGAAAAGCAAAAAGCCACCAGGTTTAGCCGGCTTGACAGAGAAACTGAGTTCTTAAAGGGACCATGCACAAAAATAGTGGCACCCACTTACCGTGGGCTCCACCAGAGAAAAGGCAGAGTGGACTAGAGACACTTACGGAGTGTTTGGGTCAGTGGTTTTAGGGGGAGAGTTGAGGGAACAGCCCATGAGTCCAGTGCTGACCCATCCCCCATACAACCAGCAGACCACTCTTCTCCAAAGGGTGGGAGCTTGAGGTGAAGCCACAGCCCCACCCATAAGAATTAACCTGCCCCACCCAGCAGTACCTGAACCTGACCTCAGATCACAGACTGATGGAATTAACAACTAAAGGAGACAAAGACAGTGGATCTCTGGTAGTGTTCAACTGGCTGACTAGGCCCAGACTGGGACGCGAGCTGACATCACCAAGCACAGATCCAGGAAATAAAAAATATATACCTCTACACCACAGAAGGTCACACCACTAATACAGTAAGTCAAAGCAGACCAATCCAAGCAGAGACAAAAAAGAGCCATCTAAAATGGGGAGACAAAGAAATCAACCCTTAGCAAATAGAAAAGAGGAATCCCCAAGAAGAGAGCAAAATGAAATAGAGGCAAGCACACTATCAGACATGGAATTCAAAATAATGATGATAGAGAAACTCAATGAACTCAGCAAATTCAAAGAAAACTACAAACAACTCCAGGGGACCTATGAAGAACTCCAGGGGAACTACAAAGAACTCCAGGAAAGCTACAAGGAACTTACTGAGAACTACACCAGCATTAAAAAGGACATAGAAACCATCAATAAGAGCCAGGAGGAAATTAAGAATACTATTTCTTAATTGAAGAACACAGTAGAAGGAATCAAAAGCAGGCTAGAGAAAGCAGAGGATCAGGTCATTGAGCTGGAGGTCAATGTAGAAAAGAATTCCCAGGCAGTGCAACAAAATGAAAAAAGAATGAAGAGGTTTTAAGAGAGCTGCAGGACAACATGAAACATAATAACATCCATATCATAGGGATACCAGAAGGAGAAGAGAAGGAGCAAGGCATAGAAAACCTGTTTGAAAAAGTAATGACAGTGTACTTCCTTAACTTGAGGAGAGAAAAAGTCATGCAAGCTCAGGAAGCACAGAGGGTCCCAATGAAGATGAACCCTAACAGGCCCACTCCAAGACACATCATCATGAAAATGGCAAATTTCAAAGACAAGGAGAGAATCCTAAAAGCAGCAAGGTAGAAACAGCTAATAACATACAAGAGGGCTCCCATCAGGTTATCAGCTGATTTCTCAACAGAAACACAACAAGCCAGGAGGGAATGGCAAAAAATATTTCAAGCAATGAAACACAAAGGCCTGCAACCAAGAATACTCTACCCAGCAAGCCTGTCATTCAAAATGGAAGGTGAAATAAGGAGTTTCCCAGACAAAAGAAGTCTAAAAGAATACATCCCCACCAAACCTGCATTGTAAGAGATGCTAAAGAGTCTGCTTTAAGAAGATGAAGAAACAGAGAGACAGATAGGAACAAAGGTACAAAGGTAAACGGATTAAATGCACTAGTCAAAAGACATATGGTAGCTGAATGGATAAGAATCAACTTTAACTTATGAATGCTTTAAAGTGATCTTGTTATAAATAAATTTTTCTAAATAAGGTACAAATTTGTATACTACTTGTATCTGCATTACTGCAGATTACGTTTTCTTCAATTGGAATCATTTCACAATATGGGAAAATCAGGTTACTTACAATAACTCGGAAAAATCAAATGCAGTTACAGAAGAAGAAAAACCTAAGCAAATGTGGATGTATATTACATAGCATACATGCTATCTTTCTTATTCACTTTTACAAAATATGTGCTTATTTGTGGGTATGTAATATATAGATTTTGTTAGCAATTTATACATTGGTGGTTACAGAATAGGCAAGGGGATGTTAAGAACAAAGGAAATAGAGAAGTCAAAGAACTTACATACATGACTCATGGACATGAACTAAGGGGAGCACTGCTGGAGGAAATGGGGTACTGGCTGGAGGGAGGCAAAGGGGGGAAAACTGGGACAACTGTAATAGCAAAATAAATAAAATATATTCTAAAAAACTGAAAAAACAAAAGGAAAAAGGAGAGAGGGTACATGCTGGGGTTGCTGGAGGGAGAAGACTGTGCAGCTCTTTCCAGATAGATGAGAAGTCAAGTTTAGCAGGTAGGAAGCACTTTGGCTTTAGGGATTTGGGTGGGAGTGGGGCACTTTTAGTGACTCCTCCCTTTTCAGAGAGAATCTAGGTGGACATTTTAAGAAACTAAGGTTTTCAATTATCCTGAGGGGTTTCCTGAGACATGGAGCATTCAATTCTACAATGAGGAGGTCCCTAGGCAAACCAGGATGGTCGTTAACCCTAAGGAAAAACCCACTCAGAAAGTCTAAGATGAGGAGATCCTACATTCTTTAAGTCTGACATTAAAATAGCAGTTCAGGGGCCAAGAAGTCTCTTGGGATAGAGTCATTATATAACCCAGGATCATGGGCTGTAATTTCATAGCTTGGTTTTTGCCACCAAATCATCTTCCCCATGCTATAGGATATAAAGAGGCTCCCCAAGTTCCAGTAATATCAGAACCATCTGGAGACCTTGTTAAAAATGCAGATTCTTGGGTCGCACCTCAACCTATTTAATCCAAGTCACTATGGGACAGCGTGGCCTAGCCATCTACATTTTATGTAGCTTTCTGGCCAACTCTGATGCATGTGGTCTGAGGCCTGGGCATTGAATAACCTGAGTGGCAGTAGTCAGAAAGTTTGTTTGATAGGTAAAAGCCAGCAGGCATTCAGACCTCAGAGAACCTAACTCTGCCAAGAAAAGGGGACTTGGAAATGGCCTGACCTAGGGGTCCAGACGTACCTTGACCTCTCTGCACTCTTTGCCTAGCTGTTGCCTTCTCTTCCTCAGGTTTGTGCCTCAACATCTCCTCGGGGTTCTTTCCTGGCCTCTTAGTCCAACTTAGAAGTGTTCACAATATCTGGCTTTTAAATTTTTCTCCTGTTTATCTCATCTGTGTACACGTGTGTTTTTCCATAAATGCCCGTACTACGCCATTAGACTGTAAACTGCCAAGATCAAGGCCATTGCCTGTTTTTCTGCTTCGCAGCACCCTGGTGCAGAGCCAGGCACAGGACAAGTGACAGCTAAACATTTCAGAATTCATGCATGAATGGATAAGCAAAAATGGATGGGGAGGCACTGGTGGCAGCCCCAGCTTAGATGACAATACTGAATGGCAATCCCTTGTGGGGCCAGTCCTAGGTGCTTTGTTGAGGGAGATTGCTTGCAACTCCATCAGTGGGTCTGAAGGGAGACAAAGCAGGGCCCCTTCTTTGTAGGTTCCCATCTGTGCAGAATCCCAAGTTACTTCCTAGATGTAAAGCAAACAGAACATTCCCAGGTGTGCCCAGGTGTGGGGTAAGAAGCTAGTGGATGAACATTTCCAGTTGGTTGGCTGGGCACCTGGAGGTAGGGAGTGGGGAGGCCCCGGGATTTTCTGCACTTTGCCTTGGCCCTAGTCTATCCTATCACTGGCTCCCTGAGGGTAGGCATAGAAAGGGAGTAGAATTTGCCACCAGAAAATATAGTATGTGCAAAAGTAGGCTTGCAATAGTTTGTACAGAAAAATCAATAGCTAATAAATAATAATACAAAAGTAAACTATTTCTTGTACTCACAACTGTAAAGCTACTTTTGCTCACCCCAAAACATACATCTTAGGCATAAGGTTTATTTCAGACTAATTATTTCACACACACACACACACACACACCCCAAACAACAGGCATAGGAAAAGCTCTGAAAACTGAGTAGAAAAGTTAACCTTTTGTAAGAGATGCCTATATTAATAAGGAAATCTTCATTTGTAAAGGTGTCTCCCGCAGTATGAGGAAGAGAACGGTGAGTCTAAATTTCAAGAAACTCATAATGGAAAAAGCAGGGACTTTAAATCTGCATAAGAGCCTTACCCCGTTTACTATACTTTGCCTGGTTACCTCCCATAACTAACCACCCACCCCCAGACGTCATCTCTGTTTCTAACTGGAGATGTTTAAGGTGGTGGCTGGGTTCCTTGGGGGAGTTACTCAGTTTTGCTGGGTCTCTTTCCTGTTTACAGAAATGGTATACATGTTAATAACTTCCATTTGTTTTTTTCCTGTTAATCTATCTCAGCCAAGAACCTAGAATTATTTTCTTAATCTGCCATAAGAAGAGTTGTGGGCAGGTGTCCTTAGGAGCCTGTGAACATTGGTCTCTATGGCATGGTGCCCAAGGGTCCCTTGAAAATGAAGAGGGCAATATGTGCATTTGCAGGTATTCACATGCAATATGCAGCTATTTGCATGTATTCTGAAGGGCTGGCTCAAACAGCCTGCAAACCACGCCTTGTCATCGTCAGAATATCATGTGCCCTTTGGAATGAGAAGCCAGGTCCCAGTGACTTGAACACTGGGATAAATTCTGGAGAACAAGGATCTCTGACGAGAGACAAACAGCTACCACTTATGGAGACTTTGCCAGGCTAACTAGTTTTCATGGTCACTTACTCAGAAGAGGCAGAACTGGAATATGAATCTAGGCAGCCTGACTCCAGAGCCCTTGTCCTGAATCTCCACCTCCTTCATACAAGTGAAGAACCAGACACAGAGAAGCCAGGCGCTGTGCCCAGGGCCACAAGCCAGCTATGGCTAGAGCTGCAACCGGAAATTCAGTCTCCTGTCCTTCTCTGTGGCTCTCTTCCCCCCATAACCCTATCTCTCTAGATATAATAGGGATAACTGGTGCTACTTTAACCTGCCAAGCAGAGTCCCAGTGGCCTAGATGGAGGCTAAGGTTTCTTCAATTCTATGACTGGATGTTCTTTGCCCAGCACTGGAAGGTCCCAAGGCTGGGAAGCATGACAAGATCAGACCTTTGTGTTTGTCCAAAGCTTTTTGAGATGGGTGACAGAGCTGATCACCACTGTGGTCACCCTGCAGAGAAGAGCCTCCCATGATCCTCCTGTGACCTGAGTCTCAAGGACTCTCTCTCACAGGCCTTTGGGGGAACCTCCTAATCCTGCAGTCACACCCCTTCCTCTCCTTGGCTTTCTCTCCAGCTAGTTGTGGGTGCTGGAGCTGGGTGGGTCACTCCCACCCAGGGCTTTTAAAGAGAAGTTTTGTTATGCCCAGGCAGCAAAGTTGAATAATTCAGTGAAGGAAGCCTAGGAAATGTTATTGTTTTACAGATAAGCCCCTCAACATTGAGAGATGCAGAGAAATTTTATTTTGGCACAAATGGGGGACGATGTACTGGGGTACAGGAGAGGAGGGGGGCTACACAGGAGTCACAAAAGAATTTTGAGGGGCCTTTGCCCAAGCCACTTTGCCACTTAGGATTTAAGCCTTCTTAGGCTGGTGTCAATCCTTATCAAACTGTTGACATTTGCCCCATTAGTGATTTCTTTATGACTGATGCTGGCTTCTGGAAAGGAGTAGAGTCATCTCTAGGCATGGTGGCCTGCTTTCTTTATTCACTGGACTTTAAAAATGATTCAGAGCTGGCTGGTGGTATAGTGGATAAGGCGCTGTCCTGCAAACCCAAAGGTCGCTGGTTTGATTCCCAGCCAGGGCACATAGCCAGGTTGCAAGCCAGGTCTCCAGCCAGGTCCCCAGTTGGAGGTGGGTGAAAGGCAACCATACATGGATGTCTCTCTCCCTCTCGGCTTCTCTCCCTTCCCAACTCTCTCCAAAAGTAATAAAATCTTTAAAAAATAAAATTAAAATTAAAAAATAAAAAGTAAATTCAGAGTGCTTAGAGGGGAAAGAGGGCAGATGGAGGAAAGGAGTGACATGCATTCCTGGTCCTCATTTAGGTACCAGGGGAAAAGAAGGAAACTCATAGAAGCTTTTGCCAGTTTGGACTGCATCTGAAAACATATCCCTACCTAGTTTGGGTGGTTATCAGAGGGAGGAGATTTAATTCTTAAACAACATCTTTGATGAGAAAACATCCAACGGTTTTCCTGCAAGGTGATGTCTCTACTTCAGACAGGAAATGCCAAGCATCTTCCCAGCTGGCAACCAGAGATGTGGCACCAGGGCCCTAGATCACCCTGTCTGAACAGAAGGCAGTAGTCCTTCAGTGGGAACTGGCATATGACACAAAGCAAGGTTTCCTATGCTTTCTGTGCCAGGGAAACACAGTGCCTTTTGCTCTGGGGCTCAAGAGTCAGAGTGGGTTTTAACCCTAGCTCTACTACTTTCCTGGATATGTGACCTTAGCTATTTGTGTCACCTCTTTGTGCCCCAGTATAATTTTCTCTTAAGTTAGTAATGGTAACAGAAACCCTGCTTACAATTTCTGTGAGGACTATATAAGAGATAAAGTGCTTTGTAAATTGTAAACAGTTGTACCTGTGTGAGGAACAGTGATAAGTAAAAGCCACACTTAACAACCCATACTCTCTCACCTGAGTCCCTGCACACAAACTGATTCACCAATTTGAATAAGGATGTGGCTAAGGAACTAGAAAAAGCTAACTAGCATAATCTCAATGGTACTTCCTTAATATCAGAGATATAGGGAAGCAGGCTTTTTTTTTTTTTTTTTTTGGTAGGGTAAGAAGCAGACTTTGAAGTCCAAAGGACCTGGGTTTGGTACCAGGCTCCATCATTTATTAACTATGTATGTTTGGAAAAATTAATTAATGTCCTTAAGCCTCCTTATTGTTATCTGTGGAATAAAATTAAATAATAGTTTCTACCCTTTAGTGTTGTCAAAAGGTTTAAATTAGGATGTATATATGAAGTACTTAACATGGGTCCTGGCATATAGTAGTTGTTCAATGAAGGGAAGCTTTAGATGCTCCTGTTACTTTATGTGATCAACAGACTTTGAGATCATACGCATAGTAGACTTCATTAAAAAAATTCTGTGCTACCTACTGCATGCTCAGCAGGAACTGGAGATACGAAGTGAGCAAAGTCAGACATGGTGCCTGCCCCCATGGACTTTAGTAACTTTCAATAAATGTTGAGTAAGTGAAGGCAAGACTCCACCCTGGCTCAAAAATCATAACTCTTAAGTTATTAAGGTCTTGGAAGTTGAAGCTGAAGGGGAGATGATTATTTTTCCAGACTCTTGGACTCAGTTGTTCAGTAAGGGAATGGGGAGTGTGTTCAGATCAGGCACAGGAGAACATACAGAGGAAGGAAGGTTGTGTTTTTAAGGAGAAAAGAGTATGCAGTTCCTTTTGCAATAGAGTAAACCAAACCCACTGACAATAAATTGAGCAGGTAACCCTTCACTAGCCATGGACATGAACAGAACTGCCAAGCACCTCCCCCTGAGTCCTTCCTCCCCAATGTACTGCCTCCCCTTTCCTTGTCAAAGCACACATTAGGAAGGGGCCCAAGGATTAATCCACACTGCGGTGGTGCAGAGCCAATG
Organism: Noctilio leporinus; assembly: GCA_004026585.1. Taxonomy (NCBI): domain Eukaryota; kingdom Metazoa; phylum Chordata; class Mammalia; order Chiroptera; family Noctilionidae; genus Noctilio; species Noctilio leporinus. Next base: position 13,966 of record PVIW01010349.1, read on the forward strand.
TGAGTAACCAGCTCTGTGTCTGATTTCTGAGTCAAGGCCCAGCTCATTATATGGGCCAGTGAATCTGTTCCAGTCCTGTACCCAACTGCAGCCTCAGTTTCTTAAGTGAGCTAGTGGCCAAAGTATTTGCCAGTGGGAGTTACAGAGCCTCTGATACAACTTAAAGGAATGCCCACCTTGCCAGCTGTCTATCCACTGAACCAAACAAGAGCTGTGGCAATGGTGCCTTTTGGAGGCCTGGCAAGGCAGAATTGAAGTTAGAGGAACTGAGTTGCCAGGAACCTTTTCCAAGGAGTGTGCTTCCTGTTCTGGAAAGCTGCACTCTCACCAATGACCTGCTGGCTCCTGCATGAGGTGAATGTGGATACCCTCCTGACTTTTACTTCCTGTCTCCACTTTCTGCCTTTGGCCAAAAAAAGAGCATATTACCTTGGGCTGCAAAGAACTAGCTGGTTCCCCACACAGTCAAGGGTTCCTTAGACTGCAGAGGCTTGCCTGAGGGGAATAGGAAGAGAGTGGGAAGGCTGGCCTTCACCAGTACCTTTGAGGGTTAATACAAATTGCCATAGGATGTTCTCCCCACCTTTCCAAGATAGTTCCTCAGAGATGTAGCTTAATGGAGACCGGACATTCCTTACTCAGTGTTCCATTTCCTCTCTGACACTTCCCCCTCCATCATTGTCCATGTCTCCCAGGACCAGTTTAATGTGCCCAGTATTGAAATTATCTGAGGCAAACCTCACTCTTCACCAACAACTGGACCAAGGACTGAGGAAGCCTAGAGGCTTACTGGTTACCATGGTGAGGAGTAGGCCCTAGAGGATTAAGGAGCTGGGAACTTCAGGGATTTTTTTTTTTGTTCTTGTTCTTGTTGGCTTTGATTAATTTGTTTGGTTTTCTTCCCTTACCTAGCTTCCCCTCCATTCCCCTCCCAACTACTCCTGACAGTATCAGGCCACAAAAGCAGAGGGAGATTACTAGGAGCAAAATCAGCTTCTAATGTGGGCAATACTAAATATAGGCTGCACTGCTGAAGATAATTGTCATGTACTTTGCAATGCAGACACCTGAGAGGGCAAGTTTGGAATGTAAGATGGTACACCTTTGTAGTGTGGCACAGCATCTTGAGGCAGAGGAGGACTGGTGGAAGAGGAGGGTTTACTGAATGAAGCTTTCTGGAGTCTCCATAGTTGTTCCTTTCTGGTAGTCAGGAAACTCCTGTTCTGTGTCTCCCACATTCCAAGGTCCTCCTTGACTGGAGTCTAGGCACGCAGTCCACAAATCTCCCTCCACCATCTGCCTATCTTCCCACTGATGACCAAGGTAGAGCATTTTTATGGAGAAAGTGTGGGTTCCAGAAGGGCAGTGAGAGTATTATGTTACTATTATTACTTTATAAATAGTTCCCCTCTACTGAATCCATTGCTCTGAAAAAGGAGACAACTGGTTCAGGGAGATTTTGTAGATTGGGTGCCTGGACTCCCAGGGATAGTTGGGGGAAGGAAGGGAAAGGGTCTAGTTAAAGAACAAGTATAAAGGACCCAAGAGCATGGACAACAGGGTGGGGGTTGAATGTGGGAGGAGGTGGGGCATGGGAGAGCAATGGAAGAAAAATGGGGCAACTAATTGAACAATAAAATAAAATTTAAAAAGATGAACTTACTTCTTTCTTAATTAGCACTCTGGGGCTGAGGAGCTATACAAAGGGAGAAGGGCATGGGAAGAAAACCCAGTGTGCGCTAGCAAGACCAGATCATGGCAAATGGTGACATCTCAGTGGCTCCTAGCTCCTCTTTCATCCTGAGGTAACTGCATAAAGCTAGATTGATTGGATGAGCATCTTAGTGTGAAGGCATCAAATGGGGTCTCTGTACTCCTAGTCTGATCTTTGATCCTTTTTAGCTTCGGAATAGAGACCCTGCTCCCTTTTTTTTTTTTTTTTTTTTAAGATTTTTAAAAATTTCATTATTTCTAGAAAGAGGGTAAGGGAGAGAGGCAGAGAAGGAGAGAGACATCAATGTTTGGTTGCCTTTCACCTGACTCTAGCCACAGATCTGACTGGAGACCTGGTTTGCAACCTTGTTATGTGCCCTGGCTGGGGAATCGAACCTGCGACCTTTGCGTTTGCAGGCCGGCACCTTACCCACTGTGCTACCAGCCACGGCTGCTCCCTTTTTAACCTACCAGAATTCTCAGCTTCTGAGGTCTTTATTTATCCTCACCAAAGTGTTCTTTTGCATGTACTCTCAAGTCCTTGTGTTCATGTTTTCTTATCCCAGGTAGATGGCATGTTTCCTGAAGGCAGATTCTGTGTCACAAACTCCACTAGACTTCCTCTTCAGAGTTTTGGATCATAGTAGGAGTATGGTAAGTAGATCTTGACTTACTGCTCAAGAACTGAGGGTTACAATAAAGGTCCACATACTGTAAAACCAGCATAATGTAGTGATTATGAGAAAATTGGCTATTATATAGAAAAACTAAAAGTAAGTGCTTATCTTATGCCATACACAAAACAAACACTAGGGTATTAAAGACAGACCTAAAAGGCAAAACTATACAACTCAGTAGAAAATGTAGGAAACCATCTTTGTAGTACTGGGGTAGAAAGGTTTTCTTAAGATGTGGAAAGCATAAATCATAAAGACAAAAGTAGCTGGATTTTATCAAAGTCCATTAAAAGTAAAGATTTCTTTCCTACAGAGAATATACTGGGCAAATCAAAAAGAAAGGTAACAGACTTGGAGAAAATATTTGTACTGTGTATGAACAAAAAAGATTAATATCCAAAACATGTATGTCAAGAAAGTCACTGGAAACCTAATGGGAAGAAAAAGTAAATGTACAAATAAGCAACTTACAGAAGGGGAAACTCAAATACGCAAATCATAATCATCTAAAGAAATGTTCAACCTCACTGTAATTAGGGAAAGGTAAATTAAAACAGCGGGAAGATGCTCTTTTACACCCATCAGACTGGAAAAACATTTAAAAAGAGGAATAAAAATTGTTGGTAACAACGTAGAAGTTAAGGGACCTTCACACATTGCTAGAAATTATGTAAATAGATACAGCCATTTTGAAGAGGAATTTAGAAGTATTTATAAAATTTAAGTTAGTACATATCCTATGAGTGAGTAATTCCATTTATGGGTATATATTCCCCAAGAACTGTTCTCACAGGTACACAAATTGACGTGTATGAAAATACTAATTGCAAAATTGTAAAAGAGAGGAATTGGAAACAACCTAAAGGTCTATCAATGGGGAGTGGATAAAATGAAAAATATGCAAGTCATGAAATACTATGTAGAAGTTAAAATGAACACACTAGATCTATAGACATCAACATAATTAGCTCTCTATAATTGTGATCCTGCATGAAATGATGAAGCAGAAAAGGGTATACAGAATAATATCACTATGTACATCAATCACACAAGACGAGGTATCTACCAGGAAAGGAGATGGGATTGGTAACTGTGTTAAAGAGGGAAAGATAAAATAAGATGAATACAAATGAAAGTAAAACAAAGTGGGCCATGCATAAACTAATGACAGTGTGACTCTAACAGAACTCCAATCAATGCCATTCTTTGCATGTGAGCCACACCCTTCCCCATCCTCAAAACATAAACAAACAAACAAACAAATAAATAAATAGAAAGACATGGGAGAAGGTAATGCTCAAGATAGTTCCTGACAATGAACACTTAGCAAATGTATATTTCCTTTTTCCTGTTTCATCTTTTTTCTTTTTGAGAAGGAAGTGGTAGTGAGTAGGAAGTACAAAAAGCCCAGAGGCCAATCACATTGGCATTTGGATTTGTTTGTGGATGCCTATCGACCCAGCTGGAGGATCTGAAGGATGTGCCCCTGCTTTAAGACACCAAAAAGTGAAACCAGAACACATGGTTAGAGATCAGCAAGAGGCCCCAACATCCTGAATGAGTCTCATGATGTGAGCTTCCTTCGCTCCTAATGTCCTCAGTCCATCTTTGTACTGAGAACTTGATGTGCCAAGAAGCGTAATCAGTAGGGTTTCCAGCTTAGCAGCCCTAGATCCAATTGTTTGCTCAAGGATGGGGAGAAGATTTACTTCTTTTGAATGAGCCAACACTACACCTGCCTAGAGAACCCCTGGCTGCTTTGAGAAATTATCTGAATAGCTCAGGAAACCAAGGACCAAGAAACCTGATAGTTTAAGGAAACTGCCTTCCCTGTATAGGGGCCCAAAGAAAAAACCCAAGGGAGTGATACTGCTGATGAGACAGTCCACACTCTGAGCTGAAGGCTGTCTGGCAGGGAGGTGCTCAGAAAGCCTGCTTTTCACTTGCCTCAGGCTTAATTTCTGCTGGAGGCCAATCAAATGAGCCTTGTAGCCTGGCTCAGCCTATACAGGGCCAGTTCTGGAGATAATAGCCTTCATGGAACCTGCTGCCAAAGAGTAGAAGTGAGAGAAGGAATGGGAAAAGCCTTGCTCCTAAGGGCATGGTTTAGGAAGAACAATCTGTAAAACCTGAGTTGAGACAATGGAGGCAAGCAGATAGGAATGCCTCAAGTCTCCAGTGTGGTTCTGACCTATTGCTGAGGTATGATATTCCCTCATAGAGGTCCCAAGATAGAACCAGGCCAGTGTTCTAAGAACCAAGTGAGTGCAATAGAGGGAAATGAACAGACAGGTAGGCATGGGGGCATAAAGGGAAACGGCTTCTGGAAAGAACAATTGTTTATTATTTACTCTCCTTCTCTTCTGAATCAAGCTCTTGCTTGCTGGGATTCTCACAGGCCAGTATCAGGATTTTACATTGACCTTGATTTTTGTGGTGCTAAGGGAGAAGGGGGCCTGGTCTTACTAAGCCACAAAGCTGCTGGGCTGTCTGTCAGGGGGAAAAGCGACTCAGGCATGAGGTGAGCATCCATATTGCCTTGCCTTCATTTTATCTTCAGCTCCATCCACTTCCTCCCCCAACCCACAAGCTGTTGGCCTCTCAGTTCTCCTGGCTCATTCCTCTACATCTGTTGTCTATCTGTCTGTCTCTTTGCTTCCAAGGTCAGGCATTTGCGATTTGCTGATTTATTAGTTTTTAAAAAGCTTTTTATTTAAAGATTTTGCAGGCTGCCTGCCCAGGAACACAAATGGTGGGGGAGTGCCAGTCAGCTTTGAGTACTCTTTTGTCCAGTGTCCTTGGAGGATGAGGGAGGGAGGAGAGGCTGGGGCCAGGTTACTGGGGAACACTGATGGTCATGTGCTCCAAACCTCACCTCAGCTTTTGTTATTATCTCCTCTTCCCCCTGCTCCCACTGGATTTTCTTTAAAATTAAAAAAAAAATTAATTTATTGATGAGAGAGAGAGAGAGAGAGAGAAAGATTGAGATTGAGATTTGTTGCTCCAATTATTTAAGCATTTTATTGGTTGGTTCTTTTTTTTTTTTTTTTTTTTTTTGAATATTACTGCATTTATTTTCATACAGGTAATGTTTCTACTGCCTCAACATTCTTCAAAAATAAGAATCCCAAAGCTTAGAACTGGATCACTTGGCCCTTTCTCTTCTTATCTCCTCCCAGTTCAAAATGCTTGCATCTTTTAATGGCCAGCATCCTCTTGGATCTGCAGTTAGGCTCAATGCATTCTAGTCTCAGCACAATCTTCTTAGTGGTTTTCGCCTTCTTCCGGAAAATCGGCTTCATCTGCCCACCGTAGCCACTCTGCTTCCGATCGTAGCGCCTTTTCCCCTGGGCATACAGGGAATCCTTGCCCTTCTTATACTGGGTCACTTTGTGAGGCTGATGCTTTCCACATTTCTTGCAGAAAGTCCTTCGAGTTTTAGGCACGTTGACCATCTTTGCAGTAAAGATGTCGGGAAACTCAGCCTCCACGCTCTTCACTGCGCTCCGCTCGCACCCTATTGGTTGGTTCTTGATTCTTTTTTAAGAATATTTTGTTTATTATTTTTAGAGAGAGGGGAAGGGAGAAAGGCAGAGAGGGAGAGAGACATCAATGTATAGTTGCCTTTTACCTGCCTCCAGTTATGGACCTGGCTGGAGACCTGGCTTGCAACCTCATTATGTGCACTGGCTGAGAAATTGAATCAGTGACCTTTGGGTTCACAGGCTGGTGCCTTATCCTTTGAGCCACCAGCCAGGGCTGACTCTTGATTCTTATATGTGCCCTGGCCAGGGATCGATCCTGCAATCTTGGTGTATCTGGACAATGCTCTAACCAACTGAGCTACCCAGCCAGGGCTCCATTGGACTCTTTCTGAAGAGGGATAGATACTGAGGTTGGGGGGGAGGGTTCAGAGAAAAAGGAAGAATTACTAAGAGTTATGGAGTATTTACTATGTGTCTTTGAAGTTAGTATTATTATCATCCCACAGTTTATAGTTAAGAAAACTGAGGCTTAAAGAAGCTGAATGATTAAGCCAGGTTTGTCTGACTACAACTATAATGCCCTTAACCATGTAGTTACCTTGTGAGGAATATTAGGTTATGCTCCTTGCTGTGCCACCAATATTTGGGGCTACTAATGGAAAAACCTCTCTGGGCCTCAGTTTCCTCTGGTACAAAATGGGAATAGCCATCTTTGTTTTGCTCAGCTGCTGGGAATGCTGTGAAGATCAAATGGGTTAGGGAATATGAAAAAAAATTACCCCATATGGGAGGATGCAGAATAAAATAAATGCAAGTCTGTGAGTCAGGTTGTCTGGGTTCCAGTCATGGTTGTGACCTTCTCTGGTTCTGTGACCTTGAGTAAATGACTTCAGGTTTCTGGGCCCCAACTGTAGAACAAAGGAGGTAGCCTTGAAGTTTTCATCCAGGTGTATGGGTCTGTGATCATTTCCCCTCTTTCAAGTCTTTGGCCATCTGCCTGCTGTTAGAGTGAAATGGCCCCACTCAGCCTTTTTCCTTCACTGTGCTCACACTGACTAAGCCTGAAATGGTTTAGAAGAAATACAGAACCAGAAATCAGGTTCCATGCCTCCCACTGTCTCCCTTTCACTATCTGCTACCACAGTATTGGTCCCAAGTATCTCCCTCACTGCCCCACTTCCTTGTCATTAATGTGAGGAGAGATTGTGCCTTGACCCATTCTCCTTACAGCCTAGCACAGCCCTACTCACAGTGGACTCCTCTGAAGAAAAATGAGTGACACTGGCTTCACTTGGTATCACCTGGTACTGCTGTTGGGGATCTAGGAAGGTCCTAGTCCCAGGCTTAGGCTGTGAAGCAGCTCAAAGTAACAGAGATTTGACTGTCATTTGCAGTTCTAAAATGCTATCTTGAATTCATGAAGCATAAATGTCTTGGGAATTTATTATATGCAAAATACTTTCCTGGGCACTAGAAAGGGAGAAATCAGGCTGGTGGGTGAGAAATATGTGTCCCAGCACATGCAGCACTTTGTGCACTCTAAAAGAACATTCAGAACTTTCTCATCAGATTCTCAAGACATTAGATACACAGGGCAATATCATCTTCATTTTACAGATGAGTAACCTGCGTAAGTACACATGAGAGCACATACCTGTAAAAGCAGGATAAGAGTAGGTGGCAAATGCAGAGATATGGGATGATGTGAGGTAGACAGGTTCTAATAACAGGACAGTAAACAATCATTAGGAGAGAAGCTCTATGGTAAGGCTTTGCTTGATGTTTGGCAAGCTTATTCTGGAGAAACTGAAGGTTCAGTCACTGGGACTGTACTTTTATGCAGAGGTGTCAAAGACTAGGAAACTGACAGTCTGAGTGCTGTCTTCACGTTGAGAAGATGCATGGGGTCTTGCAGGGGAAGTAGAGTCAAAAAGAAATGAAGCTTTCTCTGAATATCTGTTGAATCTGCCTTAAGAAGGTTCTAGAATGAAGTCTTAAGATTTGATTGGTAGTGCAGAAGGCTAGCCACAGAGCTTTGTTCACAGAGTCTTGAATAAGCTTGTCCTGCAGAACAGTCAGTATCTTCTTAGCATCTGCCCTCACTAGGGGTGCTCACTGAGCCCCAGGAGCTCTGCAGGTCTCCCAGCGCCCCAGATGCTCTGGCCTTGTTCAAAAGCAGAGCTGGAGGGGCACGTTTACCAGTCTCCCTCACTAACAAGCAATCTCTTCTCTGGCAGCCATGCTCTACCCTACTGCTGGAATGACTGAGTACAGAAGTATGTATATGTGAGTGTGGGTATCTGTGTGTGAGCCGGGGGTGCAGGGGTAGCAGTTGTATTGCCCAGGGAGGGGAGGGGAGGGGATTCTTTCCCACCTGCCTGTCACATTACTAGCTGCATCCTCCTCCATACATCTGATTTAGCTACCCTCCCTCCTTTCCTTTCCTGGCTCTCCTAGGATTCTTAGGAAGGGCTCCTTGCTCTATGCCCTAAGGCCATACTGGCCCAGGGCCTTACTATGTCAAAACACTAGGACTTCCCCTGAAAAAGACTGCAGGCATAGGAAAGCAGGTCCTCAGAGGAGAGGGCTAAATCCGGAGGTTTAGGGCAGGGGAGGGAGCTCATCCACACATAGACACTGTACCAAGGCAGTGTGCATAGTGGTTAGGAGAGCATGGCATTTGGAGGCAGACTCTTTAAGTTCAAACCTTGGTTCTTATCTTACTAGCTGTATAACCTCTCTGTGCCTCAATTTTCTTGCCTCTAAACTGGGAATAATAATAATACCTTCTTAGAGGGATATGTCACAAATTCAACATGTTAGAGTCTATAAAGTGATTAGAATAATGCTAGACATACACTAAGCACTCAATAACAATGAGCTGTATTTATTATTTTTCCCTTCTTTATCCTCTACCTACAGTCAAGGCAAGATGAGGATTATAAACTATCCCTTAGCCAGCCATACTCTCCCAAGGCTAGAGCTTGTCTGCCCCTTGGGAATGTGTTATCTGTTCTACCAACATCCAATTTCTGTTGATGTCATTTTAGTTTGTCTTCTAGGGGACAGGTAGGTGGATTTATTCCCAACATCCAAGTTGCCAGGTGTCCCCATTAGATGTCTGTCCTGATGAGTGACCATGACAATTTCTCTGGAGTGATCCTTTGGCTCAGCCTCAGCCCAGGGTAATCAGACCTGAAGTCTTGAAGACCTCAGTAAGTGCTGCTTGTGTTAGCTCCAACATTGTCATCCCTGAGGACTTAAGGTCTAGTTGTCTATTTCACTCACAGGAGAAAATGGTCTAGATTCTCCAGGTAGTTGCCTCCAAGCATCCTAGTCAAGGACAACAGGAAATGCCAGAGGGAGCCAGGGAAGAGGTCATGGCCAGCAAAGGCTGAGGGAAGATCTTCCATGCTCCCAACAAGAGCACTTTCCCCACTGACACCTGTTAGTGCAACCCCCCATAGAGGTTTCCTCTAGAGGTTAGTTAGCGAAAGTCAATAAGGAAGTCCCAAATCAATGAAAACTTCAGCATAGAGAGAAGAGGAAAATCAGTTGAGAGATCCAGGCCAATTCTGAAGAAGCAGAGAATTAAAAATAGCTAACCTCTCCTTTAAAAAAAAAAATGGTGGGAGAGGGGAATTGAGGAGGACACTGAAGCTGGACAGGATGCAAGAAACATTTGTTCTGCCTGCCTCAGGAAGAGATGAGTGCACAAGAATTATTTTCTAGATCGCTGTCGGGAATGGTCATCTATCACCACAGATCAAGGGTCCCCTTGCTACCAAGGATTCTCTTTGCAGTGGACACATCCCTCCACCACCTACCAGCCCTCGGCCTATAGTTGTTGCAAATTCTGGTTTTCCCAAAGCCTGGGCATGCCTCTTTGCAGGATTCAATAGCACCATGTTGGCTAGCATGTGAAGAATGCACATTTGGTCCCTACATGCTAAAATTAGCATTAGATGGGATACTATGGGTGGAAGGCAGCAGCATAATTCTGGCCCATCCCAGCCATGAAATATTCTCAGAGGACTCCCGAGGGTGTTGGAGCTGAGGGCCTGAGTCTGGATGAGGGACATATTTCACCCACTAAGCCCTCTAAAGTGTTAGGTGCTGCTGAGTAGAGGATTGTTCATATGGAGCTTTGGTATTTGTCAGATTGAGGATGAGGATGGGGCAGGGACCAGTTCCTGAAGGTGAGGTAAAGGAAGGTGCTGCCAAGAAGACACTGGCTGGGAGGGTGCTGGGTAGAAATCCAGACAAGGTGCTTTCCAGGTCCTGCCAGTGCTTAGGCTCTGAGAATGTGGGACAGAATTAAAGAAAGGAAACTACTATTTATTATTTTCTTATTATTATGTTTCAGGCAGAGTGCCAGGGCTTTTCTGTAATGATAATAACTAGTTTTTTAATGAATACCAAACAGTGTGTCAGGCACTTTCTGTACATGATTTCACTTAATCTTCATGCCTATTCTCTAAGTTTGGCATTATTATCTCTACTTTTAAGTTTGGTAACAAAAACTCAGACAAGTTAAGTGACTTGCCCAAAATTGCACAGCTGGCGCAGAACTGAGATTTGAATCTAGATCTGACTGACTGAAGTTGGTGCTCATATTACATAGCCATTCTTCATCGTAAACTCCTCGGACTCTTTGCACCAGAAAATGTTCTATGAACAGGAAAACAATTTCTTGATGATATTAGGATAGAAGAGGGTAAATATTGTAACAAATAGCTTTGACAGCTCTGTGGTTTAATGCAATTAATATTTTTAAAAACATTTACATCACAGTCCATTGTTGCTTAGAAAGAGCCAGAGTGAGCTGGGCTAGTGGCCTCTGATCTACATAGTCATCCAGGGACCCAAGCTTATTTTTGCTAATAGGTGAGGGGGAAAAAGAGAGGATATAGAAGGGGCACACCCATTTTGAACTGCCTCAGCTTGGAGAGGATGCATATTATTCCTGTTCACATTCAAGAAATAAAGACTGATCATCTCATTGCAAGGTAGTCTGGGAAATGTAATTTAATGGTGGGCCCTGTAAGAAGGGGAAATGAATTCAGTGAACATCTGTACAGTCTTTGCCACCTGATTCCATAATGCAATCCCCCAAAGTATCAGCTCTGCTCACTACTAGCGTCTGACCTCAGATGGATTACTTACCATCTCTGTGTCTCCATTTCTTCATGTATAAATTGAATAGAACAGTAGCATCTACCTTATGTAATGAGAATTACCTGAGGATTAATGCGTGAAGCATTTAGCACAGAGCCCAGGACATAGTAAATGCTTGATAAATGGCATCTAGCTGCAAACGTTTTTTCCTCCAATTTTTAGAGACCAGAATGCACATTAGTGTATTGGAAGTTATGAGAAATCTCAAAGTAGAAATACTTTATTTTTAACTTTAGTTAACCCAGCCTTTCCCAAACATATTTGCCCACAGAGTCCTCTCTTTCCCATGACACTTTTCAACATGCAGTAGAACTGGACTCCTCTGAAACAAGCTTTGGGAAATTCCCTCTCCTTCCAGGGAAGGACTCCAATGTGTCAGTACTTTGGATAGGTTTTCATTTGATTTTATGACTACTTTCTTTCCTATTCATTATCTCCTATTTGGAGGAGTGATGGAGTGGGGTTCTTTTTAAAAATGCCAACTTGACCCTGGCCCGGTGGCTCAGTTGGTTGGAGCATTAATCCATGCACAAAAAAGTTGCGGGTTTGATCCCTAGTCAGGACACATACCTGGGTTGTGAATTCAATCCCTGGTTGGGCTACATATGGGAAGCAAATGATCAATGTTTCTCATATCAATGTATTTTTCTTTTTTTGATTAAATCCTTATTGTAATGTTTCCCATTACCATTTAGTCCTCTTATACCCCCTTCCCCCAGTAATCACCACACTATTGTCCATGTCCATGATTCCTTTTTTCATTTCGTTCAATCCCTGCACCCCTTCACCCCCTACCACTAGCTGTCATCCTGCTCTCCATCTATGAGTCTGTCCCCATTTTCCTTGTTAATTGAGTTTCTTCATTAAATTCCACATATGAGTGAAATCATATGATATTTGTCTTTTTCTGGGTGACTTATTTCACTTAGCATACTGTTCTCCAGGTCCATCCATACTGTTGCAAGGATAAAATTTTCTTCTTTTTTACAGACAAGTAGTATTCCATTGTGTAAATGTCCCATAGTTGTTTTATCCACTCATTTACTGATGGACATTTCAGCTGTTACCACATCTTGGTGACTGTAAATAACACTACAATGAACATAGGGATCCTTATGTTCTTTCTAATTAGTGTTTTGGGTTTCTTCAGATAAATTCCCAGAAGTGTGATCATTGGGTCAAAAGACAGATTCATTTTTAATTTTTTGAGATATCTCTATACTGCTTTCCACAGTGGCTGCACCAGTCTTAAATTCCCACCAACAGTGCAAAAGGGCTTCCTCCCTTTCTCCACATCCTCCCATCAGCACTTGTTTGTTGACTTATTCTGACAGGTGTGAGATGGTATGTCATTGTGGTTTTAATTTGCATTTTTCTGATGATTAGTGATGTTGAGCATCTTTTCATATGTCTATGGGGCCTCTTTGGAGAAGTGTCTCTTCAGGTCTTTTACCCATTTTTTTGATTGGGTTGTTTGTCATTTTGGTGTTGAGTTTTGTAAGTTCTTTATAAAGTTTGGACATTAACCTCATATCAGATGCATCAGCAAATACGTTCTCCCATTCTGTGGGTTATCTTTTCATTTTGTTGATGATTCCTTTGCTGTGCAAAACCTTTTTAGTTTGATATAGTCCCATTTGTCTATATTTTTGTTTCTGTGGCCTGGGGAGAGGAATCTTTTATACAACAACAATAAAATTAAATTTAAAAAAAAAGGGAAAAAATATTGCTACAAGCAATGTACGAGATTTTGCTGCCTATGTTTTCTTCTGTGATTTTTATGGTTTCAGGTCTAATATTTAAGTCTTTGATCCAGTTTGAATTCTTGTGTGTGGTGTAAGAAGATGGCTTAGTTTCATTTTTCTGCACACATCTGTCCAATTTTCCCAACACTATTTTTTTTTAAATTGATGATTTCTCTCTCTCTCTCTCTCTCTCTCTCTCTCTCTCTCTCTCTCTCTCTCTCTCTCTCTCTCATTGATAAACATGTCCTCTGGTGAAGATTTTAAAAATATTTTAAATGCCAGCCTGTGTCAGCTGGCTGCTGGGGATAGGATAAGAGTTGTTGTGTTTTTGTTCGGGTTGGGCCTTTCTAAGAGGAGGAGCAGAAACTGGGCTGGTGCTCTGATAGTTGTGAGATAAACAAAAGATGGAAGTCCAGATAGACCAAATCAGCTCTCCACTCTAACTTTCTAGATCAAAGCCAGGAGGATCAAATCTCAAGAATACCATGCTCATTCCAATGATTGTATTCCCCTCTTCAATATATGAATAAAGATGGGAAAATGTTCTCTAATTATCTAATAAAGGCCAGCCATGAGCAAGGCACTGCACTATGCTAGGGCTTTGTGCAGAGAGGATTTATGGTCCCTACAGCCCTTACACTTGGGATGATATACAACACACCTTGTGCCCCTGACAGCCACAGTGCCCTTGTGGGAAGGCCCTGTATATGGCCTTGGACAATTTATAGACAGCCATCTGAAATAAGTTTCCCCTTGCTGACTTTTCTCAAGACTCCAGGCCCTCCTCCTTGGTCTCACCTCTTTTATTTCCTCTGTTGCCTGCACGGCCCAGGGAAGGAGTCCCTTCCATCACACCTGAAAGCAGAAGTGGCTGCAAGCAACTTTAGCTCTACCCTTACTGCTATATGCTGTCACCTGCTCTCCAAGCCACATCAAATGAAAAGCATAATCTAAATAAAGTATCCTTAAGCAGATGCAGCCTCCAGGCATATTCTTCTTGTCCCTTAACACAAAGTTCAGATCACTGTCCCTAAACCCCTGCTGCATAAAAATGTCTGGAACTTTGTTCCTGGTCTCCCTCCCTTTCTCCCTCCTCACCAATCCCTTGAGACTTTCTTGACTGGTAATTATCCAAGAGCAGACATGCTTAGGTCAATGAATGCTCCCACTTCATTAGAGGGCTGTCAGTGTTGTGTCTCATGTCCACATCATCCCACACATCCATCCCCTCCCCCAAACAGTGCTTCTTTTAGCATCTCAACACAAGACACCAGAAGTGAAGACGAAAAGAAGAGGCAGGAGGCAGTCTCATCAGAGAAAGCAAAAGTAAGTTCTTTGGGGCAGAAGCCATACCTTATAGACCCTCTGAACCACCTCCTCCACCCCTGGTGCCCAGCGTAAGGTGGGCAGGAGGCCGACAGCAGTAATTCACTTTATCCCTTCTGGCTGACTGATGGGCCCATTCTCTACTGTCAGCACTAAATTGCAGCTCTGCAGTTGGCAGCTCTGGCTCCTCCCTTCATGCTCCCTTCTATCCTTGTGCTGAGCTAGCAGCTTCACCAGGCCTCCTCAGCTCTTTATACCAGAAGGGGCTTGAAGAAAGAGGCTTGCCTGGTTTTGTTTTGTGCAGATATTGTGAGATGATTCTAGTAACTAGGTGCAAACTTCAAGACAAATCATAAGATCCATCAACATACAGTAATTCCCTATTATCTGTGGAGAATATGTTCTAATACACCCAGTGGATGCCTGAAATTGTAGGTAGTACTAAACCACATATATACTGTTTTTCCTATACATACCTAGCTTTTTACTTAAAGGAAGCACTTTGTGACTTCTCTTTGGCACATATGAATTGCCACCATCACTACTCCTGAGTTTGGGGCCATCATTAATGAAAATTAAGGGTTACTTGAACACTGAGTGATACCTTGAGAGTTGATCTGACAGATGGCTACTAAGCGACTAAGGGGCTGGGAGCAGCTACAGTGTGGAGATGCTAGACAAAGGGATGATTCACATCCCTGGTGGGACAGAGTGGGTTGGTGTGAGATTTCATCATGTACTCAGAACAGCATGTGATTTTACACTTGTGAATTGTTTATTTCTGGAATTTTCCATTTAATATTTTGGACCTCGGGTAACAAACTGTGGAAAGAGAAACTGCAGATAAGGGGGAACTATTGTACATTACAACCAAACCATGTCCATACTCACATATATAAACACTCATACACAATGTAATGAGCAGGTGCTGTATGCAAGGTCAATGAGAGAATAATCAAGGTTGGAATGATACACCAATCTATCAACTAAAAGTAAGATGCAACCTATTGGAAAATGGAGTTTCCTATAGAGGAATTGCTGGGAATCTAATAGAATCTCCCTTTAAGTACTCTGTTTTTTAAAAAAGATTTTGTTTATTATGTTTAGAGAGAGGGGTAGGGAGAGGGGCAGAGAGGGAGAGAGATATCAATGTATGGTTGCCTTTCACCTGCCTCCAGCCACAGACCTGACTGGAAACCTGGCTTCAACCTGGTTAGGTGCCCTGGCTGGGAATCAAACCAGTGACCTTTGGGTTCGCAGGCTGGTTCCTTATCCACTGTGCCACCAGCCCAAGCTTACACACTCTTTTAAAAGCAGCATGGCATACTGCAAAGAACAAGTCCTGGGTTCTTGGTGGGTTTCTCTGCTTACTAGCTGCGTGGTCTTGGGAAAGATCTCTAAATTTTCAGAGTCTCAATTTCATTATTTGCAAAATGGTGATGATAATCTCTTCCTCATGAGATAAAAGTGACGTAATGTATGTCTTACTCATTGAAGTGAGGAAGAATGCGTACCATGAAGGATTTTGACTTTTAAGTGATTTTGGAGTGGGTTTAAGGAAGTAGGGTTTAGTGCTGGATCAGATGGTGTCAGAAACTAAGAGTAATCTTATAATTGGATGTCTCAATAAATCTTATCTAAAAATATGGAAGACTAGAGCAAAGATAAAGATGTAATGAAAGGAACAGCAGTCATATTAGCCAGAATAGGGGAATTATTTTTATTTCAGTGGTTTACATAATGTTCATGTTTTGTCTGTGTTCAGAACTGATTATACAATGTTCTTTTTCGGTCTGACACTCTCCCAGCTGAGCTATTTCAGCCTCTACAGTGGTCCTTTTTGGTCTTGATCCATTATGGTCAAAGAGCGGCCTTTTCTGTTACATTCTGTGAAACTGTTTAGCAGGAGAACAGCAAGGCCAGGTTTTAGCTGTTAGGCACTGCTTATTTCTTTCTTAGCACCTCCCTTATGGTCAAGGGTAGAAAAAGCCAGGCTGTAGTACATTAATCAATGATGTCCAGATTTTCATCATTGCCAAGATTCTGCTGATCAGGACGTTGTTTGGAAGTGTAGTCTATAATAGGACTAGGGTTGGTCTGTCCTGTTCATTGTGGTGCAGAATGAGTTGTTGAGTTCTCTGATGTAACAATGGTTGGACAGTAAGTAGCATTTGAAACATGAAACAGGATACTGTAATACTAACAATGATCAGAAACAAAATGATGATTCATCCAGGAAACAAGTGACTCTCCTCCTGCTGTTTTACTTATCCTATAGTACAGACATATCAAGAAGTATTTGCTATATTATAAAATTCCCCTTGCCTAGTTGAGAGGAAATCAAGGGTAATGTGATTGTCTGTAAGAGCCCTAGCTACTGAATTTAGATTAGTTTGTCAGGTTGTTACATTAGAGGTTATGTTATTTATGACTTTTTCTAGGGTCAGAAAAAAGTTTTGGACCACCTTTGACAGCTGTATTATTTCTAGTCATGGGAATCACAGCTCAGATGGTATTTATATGCTAAGAGCCAATCAGTTATTCCTTCTGGGATTCTTCAGAATATCTTGTGTATGCCTCATTTTAGAGGTAATTGAGTAATTTGGGGGTAATTTAAAAATTATTTCTAGAACAACATGATCCTCTAGAAGAGTAGTAGTTTTAGACATCTGAAAGTCCCTAAAAATTATCCGGAATACACAGGTTAAAATAGTGTGTGACATTTATGTCTGATACCTACATATGAAGTATTACCATGGTGGGTCACAGACTGTATGGGGAGCAAAACTTTCATTTGTGACAATAGCAGTGAGCCCATTTTTTTTCCTCTAAGTTAACAGAGTTTTTTGATTAGCGTTAGTTGTTACAAAGCAGGCTGAAGTCTCTGAAGTCTCTACAGGATATGAAAAATTGCCCAAGAGAAATAAGTAAGTTTAGGTTTCCCTTCTTCAGGTGAATGGAGAAACCTGACTGGGTTTCAAGTATCACACAGTAATTGACAATGTGAAGGAGAAAGACATATATCCTAGGAGGTTAGGCCCCTAACTAAAGAGTGCTTTTTCTTTTTTTTGGTCAATAAAAGAATTTGCACAGCATGGGGGATCATTGAGGGTAGTGGTGATTTAGAACTAAGCTAATTGAAGTCTTTACATGTTTTGCTATTGCTTGTAAAGCTCTTAGACAAGGTACTATGTCTTAGCTACTGGATATAAAAAAGACTGAAATAAGCAATATACCTCTAACTATTTCTGTGTAATTGTTAGAGCCCCTAGTACCTATCCAGAAACTCTAGAAACAAAAAGGAGAAAGGGTTTTTTAGTCTACAATCCTGGAAAAATCTTTTGGTAGATATTATATCAGTCTTTGTGCTTAATTATGGGTATGTTTCTTTAATTTATAGTATATATGCTGCACCTCCCTCCACAACTAAGAAGGAATACAACTACCTTAAAACTGGAGACAACCAGAAGTTCCATAAAGTCCAGCTGCATGGAAGTCCAATAAACAAAGATACAAAGAAGAAATACTCATCCAGACAGGTACAACAGCCCTACCTAAGACACAGAGGCAAACACAGGAGCCCATCAACTTGAGGAGACAGAGAAGTATGGCCCAAAAGAGGGAACAGATCAAGGTTCCACTTGGAGAACTGAGTGACAAAAAGATGCAGAGTTCAAAACACTGGTGATAAAATGCTTACAAATTGACAGATATGTTTGAGTACAGCAAATGCAAGAGGGAAGAAGTGAAGGCTATGCTAAGAGAAATGAAGGAAAATCCACACAAAACTAATGGTGAAGGGATGGAAAATGGAGCTCAAATCAATGATTTTGAACATAAGAAATAGCCAACCAGTACAGAATGAGAAAATACGAATTGAAAAAAATGAGGAGAGGCTTAGGAGTTCTGGGATGACTTTAAATGTGCCCACATCTGAATCATAGGGGTTCCAGAAGAAGAGGAAGAGTGAGAAATTGAAAACTTGTGTGAAAAAATAATGAAGAAGACCTCCCCAAATTTGGTAAAGGAAATAGACATACAAGTCCAGGGAGCACAGAGAGTCCAAAACAAGCTAGATCCAAATCAAACCACACCAAGACACATTGTAATTAAAATGTCAAAGATTAAAGATAAATACAGAATCTTAAAAGCAGCAAGAAAAAAATAAGACAGTTACTTACAAAGGAGTTCCCATAGACTATCAGCTGATTTCTCAAAAGAAACTTTGCAGGCAAGAAGAGACTGGCAAGAAGTATTCAAAGTGATGAAAAGCAAGGACCTACAACCAAGATTACTCTATCCAGCAAAGCTATGATTTAGAATGGAAGGGTAGATAAAGTGCTTTCCAGACAAAGTAAAGCTAAAGGAGTTCATTATCACCAAGCCCTTATTATATGACATGTTAAAGGGGCTTATTTAAGAAAAAGAGGATCAAAACCATGAATATTAAAATGATAACAAACTCACAACTATCAACAACAGAACCTAAAAAATTAAAACCAAAAACAAACTAAGCAAACAACCACAATA
Organism: Noctilio leporinus; assembly: GCA_004026585.1. NCBI lineage: Eukaryota > Metazoa > Chordata > Mammalia > Chiroptera > Noctilionidae > Noctilio > Noctilio leporinus. The sequence goes on from PVIW01010349.1 coordinate 32,620, forward strand.
GGAATAGAATCATAGATATGGAGACCATTTGGAGGAGTACTGACTAGAACAGGGAAGGAGGAAAATGGGGAAATGGTGCAGGGATTAAGAAGCATAATTGGTAGGTAAAAAATAACAGGGAGAAGTTAATAATATAGGAAGGGTAAAGCATAAGAACTTCTATGTATGACCCATGGACGTGAACTAAGCGGGGTGGGATTGCTGGAGGGAAGGGGGTTAATGGGTAGAGGGGAGCAAAAAAGAAATTGGGACAACTATAACAGTATAATCAATAAAATATACTTAAATATATATATATATTTTTTAATTTAATTTTTATTTATTTATAGAGAAAGGGGAAGGGAGGAGGGAGAAAGAGAGGGAGAGAAACATTGATGTGCAAGAGAAACATCAGTCAATTGCCTTTTGCACATCCCTAACTGGGGACCCAGCCCACAACCCAGGCATGTGCCCTGACTGTGAATCAAACTGGTGACCTTTTGGTTCACAGGCTGGCACTCATTCTACCTACTGAGCAACACCAGCCAGGGGTACACTTCATTTTTAATTTGTCAAGTTATTTTATTTTATTTTATTAAAAATATTTTATTTATTATTTTTAGAGAGAGGGAAGGGAGGGAGGCAGAGAGGGAGAGAAACATCAATGTGTGGAGACCTGACTTGCAACCTGGTTATGTGCCCTGGCTGGGAATCAAACCAGCGACCTTTGGGTTCGCAGCACCTATCCACCAAGCCACTAGTCAGGACTTTGTCAGGTATTTTTAATACAGGTTTGGTAGACAAAATTTTTACAACAGTCTAACTTAAAAGCTGAAGACATTTAGACAAACCTAATTATTCTTATTGTCTTTCATAGGCTAAAAGAGCAAATCTTTATACTTACCTAATGGCCATTTTAAGAAACCAAAAAATATTTTGGGCATAAAATACATGATAGTTTTATTATTTTTCATTTGGGAAAGGCAAAATTAATAATAGTTGTTGGTAGGAACAAGATATAAGTCATAAATACCTCAAGCAAGAAATATTTATAGTTAACATTGCAAAATTGCCCAGCAATAAACAATAATGTGTATTAGAAAATTAACTTTTTAAAGTAAGGAATCTTTTTAAAGAACAATTTCAGAATAAGTCACAAACCTGTGAGAGTTAACAGAATAATTTGGTGACAAAAAGGAATTTTTATTAACCCTGGCATAGAATAATTTAGTCATTCTGCATTAAAAAGCAAACCAAAAAAATCACCCAAATTCTGCCCTGGCTGGTGTGGCTCAGTGGATTGAGCATTGGCCTATGAACCAAAGTGTCTCTGGATTGGTTCCCAGTCAGGGCACATGCCCGGGTTTTGGGCCAGGTCCCCAGTTGGGGGGTGCACAAGAGACAACCACTCATTATGTCTCTCTCCCTCTCTGCTTCTCTCCAAAAATAATAAATAAAATCTTAAAACAAAACAAACAAAAATAAGCCCCCAAAACACCTATGTTCTAATTTTAAAAGACCTTATTTATTTACTTTTTGGAGAGAAGGGAAGGGGAAGAGAAAGGGAGAGAAACATCAATATGCAAGATACATCGATTGGTTGCCTCTCCCACTCCCCCAACTGAGGAACCTGGACTGGAGCCCAAGCATGTGTCCTACTGGGAATCAAACCAGTGACCTTTTTGTTTGCAGACTGGTGCTCAATACACTGAGCCACACCAGCCAGGGCTCAAACTCTAATTTTATAATTTGCTATGTTATTCATGTAACAAATTGTAGTAAAGGATTTATTAATATACCTTTATATGTATGCACTTATGTACACAAGATTTATAAATATGGAAACAGATGTATGAATATCAAAGTTTTTAACTATAGCTTTAAGTATAATTAACTTATTAGTATATTAAATACAATATATATCATACTAAGTTCATTATATTTATAAAGTATGACTTTTTAAATAAGCAAACTGAATATCCATTATCTTTTATACATATTTCTATTTCTCTGTAATTATTGTACCAAGTGTAACTAACCATTTTTATTAACTATGTTTACAAGTAACCAACTTTACTTTCTTCAAATAGAACAGAAAATGAAGAATTGTTTAGTTACATTATTCTCCATGACCAATAATTTTATATCATTTAAACAGTTTTAGGAAGCAAAATAGATAAAAATACCAAAGTTTTTGCCTATTTTGTTAGTTGATTACCATTAAAAATAAGAATAAAACCATTTTTGTATTTTGTTTATTTATTTCTTTTTGAAACTGTCCAGATACCCAAAGATTATTTATAATTAGATTAGATCTAAGATCTTAAAGTTAGCTGAGAATCTGGAATTCTTATGATTTATAGCATTTTAAGAAATTCATAAAATTAAACTTTTGAAAAAATATCCATTATTTTCATTTTGTCTATTTTAATGAAACTTTATACATATAATTTTAACAAATTATGGAAACTGTGGTAACTTATTAGATTCATAAAGCAAGTATAGGAAATTTAGGAAGTTTGAATTATGAGAAGTATGAATCTGATCTTTTTAAAAAGTATATCTTATTGATTGTGCTATTACAGTTGTCCCAATTTTTCCCTTTGCCTTCCTCCTCCCAGTACCCCAATTCTCTCCAGCAACTACCCCCTTTATTTCATGTCAGTGGGTCATGCAAAAAAGTTCTTTGGCTTTCCATTTCCTATACTGTTCTGAACATCCTCCCATTTTTTTGTATATTTTATTGATTATACTATTATAGTTGTCCCAAATTCTTTTCCTTTTGCTCCCCTCCACCCAGTAACCCCCATTCCCTCCTGCAGTCCCACCCCACCTTAGTTCATTTCCATGGGTTGTACATGTTAAGTTCTGTGATTTCCCCTTTCTTCTACTATTTTTATCTTCCCTGGTCTATCTTGTATTTATCAACTATTCCCCCATTTTGCCCCCTTCCCCTTCCCAGTTGATAACCCTTCCAATGATCTCCATACCTATATTTCTGGTTCTATTCTGGTTGTTTGCTTAGTTTGTTTTAGTTTCCCATTTTATTTTTTGTTTTTCAGGTTCTGTTGTTGATAGTTGTGAATTTGTTATCATTTTAATGTTCATGGTTTGATCCTCTTTTTCTTAAATAAGCCCCTTTAACATTTCATATAATAAGGGCTTGGTGATGATGAGTTCCTTTAGCTCTACCTTGTCTGGGAAGCACTTTATCTGCCCTTCCATTCTAAATCATAGTTTTGTTGGATAGAGCAACCTTGGTTTCAGGTCCTTGCTTTTCATCACTCTGAATATTTCTTGCCAGTCCCTTCTTGCCTGCAAAGTTTCTTTTGAGAAATCAGCTGACAGTCTTATGGGAACTCCTTGTAGGTAACTGTCTTCTCTTGCTTCTTTTAAGATTCTCCTTTTATCTTTAATCTTTGGCATTTTAATTATGATGTGTCTTGGTGTAATTTGACTTGGATCTAGCTTGTTTGGGACTCTGTGCTTCCTGGACTTGTATGTCTATTTCCTTCACCAAATTTGGGAAGTTTTCCTTATTTTTTTCACACAAATTTTCAATTTCTTGCCCTTCCTCTTCTCCTTCTGGCATTCCTATGATTCAGATATGGGCACATTTAAAGTCACCTGAGAGGTTCCTAAGCCTCTCCTCTCCTCATATTTTTCAATTCTTGTTTCCATTTTCTGTGCTGGTTGACTGTTTATTTCTTCCTTATATTCCAAATTGTTGATTTGAACTCCATTTTCCTTCCCTTCACCATTGATGTTGTATGTATTTCCCTTTGTTTCACCTGGCCTAGCCTTCACTTTTTCCCTTATGTGTTTACTATACTCAAGCATATCTGTCAAGTCTGTGAGGATCTTTATTACCAGTGTTTTAAACTGTACATCTGTCAGGCTGGCAGTCAGTTTACACGCCAGACTCGCTATCTGTTCATCTGTCAGGCTGGCCATTTTTTATTGCTTAGTTCGGCCACTGGGACCTTGATTTGTGCTCTTTTTTTGAGTCATATTTCTGTCTCTGCATCCTGACAGGCTCCAGGGTACCGGTTCTTAGGTAGAGTTGTCACATCTATTAGTTGTAAGGTGAGGAGCCTTGAGTATTCATCAGTGATGGATGACCCATTTTACCAGGTAGTGGCGCTGTATGTGGGGGAGGGGTCTGAGAAGAAACTATGCTGCTTGCTCAGCACTCACCCCTTTTTCAGGCATTTCTTCTGCTTCTTGTATGGGCCTGGCTCTTCTCTAGTTCTGTGGTTCCCAGAGTGGATGGGCTTGTGGATATTTAAGGACCATGGGTGCCTGTAAACAAATGGACTCTTCTTGATAGCTTTTCCACCCCAACCCCCACTGTTTTTCAGTCATTGCTTTTTTTCAGAAAAAGCAATGTGGTTTTTCTCCCCTGGCACTGGAACAGTAAGGGGGTGCTGATCTGGTGCTGGGAGTATTCAGTAGGTACCCCGACTGTGATTTCTCTTTTTGGCCACCAACCCTCTGCCACTATCCCTCTTGCACAGCCAACTCAAGCAGCTGCACCACCAATTGCACTGGCAATCCATTCACCTATTTCTTCTGTGTCCTGGCTGTGCCCCTTCTACCTGTCTTAGGTGAGTTTTTCTTTCTTCTATCTTTTGTTTGTTGGACTTCCATGCAGTTCAACATTCAGGAATTTCTGGATGTCTAATTTTGAGGTAGATGTATTGTTTTTGGTTGTAAAGGGAGAATGCAGCAAGTCTATCTATGCCTCCATCTTGGATCTCCCAGAAACCTTTTCTCCCCCTATTTCGTACCTATTGATTATACTTCTTAATTCCTGTACCTTTCCCCCCACTCTCCCTCTTCCCCCTTTCAGTTGATAACCCTCCATATGATCTCCATATCCATGATTCTGTTTCTGTTCTACTTGTTTGCTTAATGTGTAAACACATGGCATATTAAAATAGAAGTATCAATATTTTTAAAGTATTTATTTATTTTAGAGGGTGGTGAAGGGAGGAATAAAGAAAGGTCAAGAAACTTCCCCTACTATGAGTGTGTTGTTGTCTATATCCCACTTGTAGTCCTCCAAGATTTTTCTTATAGAATTGCTCCTATATTGGGTGCATATATGTTTACAAGGGTTAGGTCTTCTTGGTCAATTATTCTCCTAAGTATTATGAATGTCCTTTGTCTCTTCTTTTTTTTTTTTTTTAATTTTATTGTTGTTGTATTACATCCATCCCCTTTTTGTTCCCCTCTGTCCCCCTCCCCACCCACCCATTCCCCCCAAAGTCAATCCCACCTGTTGTTCATGTCCATGGTTCCTTTATACTAGGTTCTTGTCTAAGCTGCTCCCCTTCCTTGCCTCTGCCTCCCCCATCCCCCCAATCCCTTTCCCCTTGACCACTGAAGGCCTATTCACTGTATTCATATATCTGGTTCTGTTTTGCTTGTTATTAGTTTTGTTCTTTATTGTCCTGTAATGGGTGAGATCATATGATATTTGTCCTTCACTGACTGGCTTATTTCACTAAGCATAATGCTCTCCAGTTCCATCCATGTTGTTGCAAAGGGTACGAGTTCCTTCTTTCTTTCTGCTATATAGAATTCCATTGTGTAAATGTACCAAAGTTTTTGATCCAATCTTCTTTTTTTCTTAAGGTCACAGTGGTTAGTTTTTTTTAATTTAATTTAATTTATTAATTTTTTTAGAGATTTTATTTATTATTTCCAGAGAGAGGAAGGGAGAAAGGCAGAGAGGGAGAGAAACATCAATATATGGTTGCCTTTCACCTGTCTCTATCTATGGACCTGGCTGGAGACCTGGTTTGCAACCTGGTTATGTGCCCCGGCAGGGAATTGAACCAGTGACCTTTGGATTCACAGGCCAGCAGCTTATCCACTGTACTACCAGCCAGGGCTCCTTTGTCTCTTTTAATGGCCTTTGTTGTTAAGTCTATTTTGTCTGATATGAGTATTGCTACCCAGCTGTTTTTTATGTCCATTTTTTTGAAAAATTTTTTTCATCACTTTACTTTCAGTGTGTGTAGATCTCTTGTTCTGACGTGGGCCTCTTGTAGACAGCATATACATATGTGGGTTGTATTTTCTTTTTTTAAATTTTTTCAACTTATGAAGATTTTATTTTATTATTCTTCAGAGAGAAGGGAAGGGAGAGAGGAAGAGAGGGAGAGAAACATCAATGTATGGTTGCTCTTCACCTGCCTCCAGTTATGGACCTGGCTGGAGACCTGGTTTGCAACCTAGTTATGTTGCCCTGGCTGGGAATCAAACCAGAGACCTTTGGGTTTGCAGGCCAGCTCCTTATTGTATTTTCTTATCCATTCCGCTACCCTATGTCTTTTGATTGGAGCATTTAATCCACTTACATTTAAGGTTATTATTGATAGGTATTCATTGTGATTTTTTCTCTTTGCACCTGTGTTTCTCTCTCTCTCTTTCTTCCTCTCCTTATAGCAGTCCCTTTAACATCTCTTGCAATGCTGGTTTGGTGGAGATGTATACTTTTAGTTTTTTGTTTTTTTTTTTTTTGTCTTGGAAAGTTATTATTTCACCTTCCATTTTGAATGAGAGCTTTGCTGGGTTGAGTAGTCTTGGTTGTAGGCCTTTGCTTTTCATTGCTTGGAGTAGTTTTTGCCATTCTCTTCTTGCTTACAGTGTTTCTGTTGAGAAATAAGTTACTAGCCTTATCAGAGCACCCTTGTATGTTATTAGCTCTTTCTCTCTTGCTGCCTGTAGGATTCTGTCTTTATCTTTCATTGTTACCATTTTAATTATGATGTGTCTTGGTGTAGGCCTGTTTGGGTTCATCTTCTTTGGGGCTCTGTGCTTCCTGGAATTGGGTAATATTTCTCTTACCAAATTCAGATAGTTTTCTGTCATCACTTTTTCAAACAGGTTTTGCATTTCTTACTCCTCTTCCTTTCTTTCTGGTGTTCCTATTAATCGGATATTATTACATTTCATGTTGTCCTGCAGCTCTCTTAGCATTTCTTCATTCTTTTTCAGTCTTTCTTCATTTTGTTGCAGTGTCTGGATATTTTTTTCTATGTTGTCCTCCAGCTTGCTGATCCAATTATCTGCTTCCTCTAACCTGCTTTTGAATCCTTCTGCTGTGTTCTTCAATTCAGAAATTGTATTCTTCATTTCCTCCTGGTTCTTATTTATGGTTTCTATGTCTTTTTTAATACTGGTATAGTTTTCCATAAGTTCCTTGTAGTTTCTCTGGAGTTTATAGTTCCCTTGGAGTTCTTTGTAGTTTTCTTTTAGCTTGTTGAGCTCATTGAGCTCATTAGGCTTTCTTATAACCATTGCTTTGCATTCCATATCTGATAGATTTCTCATCTCTATTTCACTTAGCAGTTTTTCTGGCAATTCCTCCTTTCCTTTTGGTGGTGGATTGTTTCTTTTTCTCCCCATTTTAGGTGTCTTTTCTTGCTTGTTTTTGTTTCTTATATTAATCTGCTATAACTCTCTGCCTTCATTTAGTGACCTTCTGTGGTAGGAGACCTATAGGATTCAGTGGTGCTGACTGCTAGATTTCCTCAACTTGACCTTGGGCTGAAGCACTCAGTCCCTACCACTGAACTCCCATTTGGGTTTGTTACTACTGCAGTTGCTGGGGCACTCCCGCAAGTATAAGTGCAGGTGCTTTAGTAGGAGGAGCTGAGCACTATGCAGTCTGTTTCTATGAGGGCTGGTGGGCAGGTTGCCTGACAGGTCCACAGGACTCAGGCTGGAGCATACAGCCCCTGTCTGCTGGGCTTCTGTTTGGGCCTGCTGCCTATTCCAGGAGGGTAGATGCCTTGTGGGGTAGGGCCTGGGCACTATGCCATCTGCCTCTTCTAGGGCTGGTGGGTGGGTTGCAGGCTCAGTTGGCAGATCTCGGCCAGCAACCCATGCCTGCTGGGCTCTTATTTGGGGCTGCCTGCCATTGCTAGTGTGCTCCCATGAGCACAGGTGCCTTGGGAGGTGGGGCCCTAACAATATGCTGTTTCTGTGAGGGCCTGTGAGTTGCTGGTTGGCTGAGTTTGGGCTGGAGCATGCAGCCCCCACCCTTCTGGGCTCCCATTTGGGCCTGTTACCACTACCATTGCCCGGGGCACTCCCTAGTACAGTCAACTTGGAGGGTGAAGCCCGAGCACTATGCAGTCTGTTTCTGTCAGGACCTATGGGTTGCCAGGTGCAGCCCCCACCCCACTGAGCTCCCGTTTGGGTATGCTACCACTGTCCAGGGGTGCTCCGGCCAGTGAGTGCTGTGCCTTGGGGAGCAGGGCCAAGCAATCTGCCATCAGACTAGGCAGGCCCCGGATACCTCACCTGGTAGGCCTATCCACCAGCAGTGGCTGGAACAGATTACTGGCCAGAGAGACCAGGCACTCCCACAGTCTCCTCCAGACTCACTCAGTTCTTCCCATCTGCCATTGCCATATGGACTTTCCACAGGTGCACAATCAGTTCTAGGTGTATTTTGCTTTCTGGTCAGCTGTTATCCTTCTTATGGTTGTGCAGGAAAGTACAGCATGTTCACTTTACCTCCATCTTGACCAGAAGACTTGGTTTTTAAGCATGATTAATAAACATCTATGTGGATGATGACAAAGATGCACTGCAATTTTTAAATGATCCCTGCTGTACTGTTCTAGTTAGAGAGATAATCATACAAGTTAGCACAATGGGAAGAAAACATGAAGGAAGCAGGTGTTTAGCCTGAAAGAGGTGCATTTTTATTCAATCCAAGGTGCAGTTTTAGAGTGAGAAAACCCCAGAGAAATCATTGGTCTGTGAAGATGATGGTGGTGATTTTTATGTCTCCAGAGTTAAGCCAAACACCAAATGCCACCAATTAGGGGCTAAGCAAAACCCCTTAATTCTAGGTAGATGAAACTAAAGAAAGCAAGTCTTAGGGACAAAAACAAGGTTGAGAAATCTTTATAAGGTTTTGAAATAATAACCTGAGGTTATCTGAAAGTTTGTCTGAAGGACATCAGTTTGAGGAGACTGTTGGAACTCAGTACCCAGGGCCAGCTCAAGAACATGTTTATTGAATCTATCCTCTTTCTATAGAGTCTTCCTCTTATAAATAAGTAACATTAAAGATATTAGACAAGCAGACTATAGGAACATGTGTTAGGCTAGAAAATAATTTCACCAAATAATAATAATACAAAACTGATCAGATAACCAAAATTACCCCAAGGGATCTCAGCATGAACTTATCTGCTTTCCAGATATGGGCAGTTTGGCACCTCACACAGGTGGACAAAGGGATTCTCAGATGTGGTCCCTATTACTTAAGTGGATGATCTGGGTCCAAGGCAGTGGGGGCTTCAGCTGAATCTCAGTGAACCTCCATTTTTGTCAATGCCCTTCACCCAAAGACCACCAGAAGCACACCTGAGGTTGAGAAAGTTTGGCTTATTGCTCATTGTTGCAAGGGAAAACACACACTTTGGGGGACAGTGGGATGTTAGGGTGTTTCCCTTTGTAGCAATGAGCATAAACCCAATTTGATCAACCCCAGATGTCTTGGGCTGGAGGGCATTGACAGAACTGAAACCAGAGAGCCTGCAGTTTGGCTTCTGCCACTTATTAGCTGTGTGACCTTGGACAAGTCATTTGGGTTCGCAGATACTCAGTTTTTGCTTGTCTGTACATGGACATAGTAACAGTATCTACTTCTTTGGGTTGCTGTAACACCTGGAAGTAAAATTTGTTTTGAAAAGAAAAAAAAAAGTGTGATAGCTAGATTGTGTCTGAAGTGGCTCCTAGACTGAATAACAGAGGATCCAGTGGCCTGGTGAATCTCAGTGCCTGTGATTTTGCTGTAGACAGAGAGCACTACTCTGCTGGCTCTATAGCTGGCCCGAGGGAGAGAGAGACTTAGAGCCAGCAGGAGACCCTCACTCCTCTCCATATGGTACAACATTCGTAAATCAATAAATGTAATATACCACATCTACAAATTGAAAGACAAAAACCATATGATCATATCAATAGATGCTGAAAAAGCATTTGATAAAGTACAGCAACCATTTATGATAAAAACCCTCAGCAAAATGGGAATAGAGGGAGCATACCTCAACATCATAAAGGCCATCTATGAGAAACCTGAAGCCAACATCATACTTGATGGACAAAAACTGAAAGCTTTCCCCCTAAGATCAGGAACGAGACAAGGTTGTCCACTTTCTCCACTTCTATTCAACATTGTCTTGGAAGTCCTAGCTATAGCCATCAGAGAAGAAAAAGGAATGAAAGGCATCCAAATTGGAAAGGAGGAAGTCACACTGTCATTATTTGCAGATGATATGATAGTGTACATACAAAACCCGATTGGCTCCACCAAAAACTTACTTGACCTAATAAGCAAATTTAGCAAAATAGCTGGGTATAAAGTCAATATCCAGAAATCAAAAGCATTCTTGTATACCAATAATGAAACAACAGAAATAGAAGCAAGAAAACAAATCCCATTTACCATAGCAACAAGAAAAATAAAGTATCTAGGAATAAATTTAACTAAGGAGGTAAAAGGCCTGTACTCAGAAAACTACAGAACATTGCAGAGAGAAATCAAGGAAGATACAAATAAATGGAAGCATATACCATGTTCGTGGATGGGAAGAATTAACATCATTCAAATGTCCATACTACCCAAAGCAGTCTACAGGTTCAATGCAATCCCAATAAAAATACCAATGACAGACTTTATAGAAATAGAAAAAATACTTCAATAATTTATATGGAGCCAAAACACCCACAAATAGCCACAGCAATCTTGAGAAAGAAGAACAAGGTAGGAGGAATCACAATACCGGACTTCAAACAATACTACAAGGCTACTGTCATCAAAACAGCCTGGTACTGGCATTAGAATCGACATATAGATCAATGGAACAGAATAGAGAGCCCAGAAATGAACCCAGGACTCTATGGTCAACTAATATTCGACAAAGGGGGAAGGAATATCAAATGGAGTAAAAATAGTCTCTTCAACAAATAGTGTTGGGAGAATTGGACAGCAACATGCAAAAAGATAAAACTAGACCACCATCTTACACCATACACTAGAATAAACTCAAGCTGGATAAAGGATTTAAACATAAGCAGTACCACCATAAAGGTCCTGGAGAAGAATAAAGGCAGTAAACTTTTTGATATCCTACACAGAAATATGTTTACTGATACTTCACCAAGGGCAAAGGAAATAAAAGAACAAATCAACAAATGGGTCTATATCAAATTGAAAAGTTTCTGTTCAGCTAAAGAAAACACCAGCAAAATTCAAAGGGAACCAACTTTATGGGAAAACATAATTGCCAATGATACCTCAGACAAGGGTTTGATCACCAAAATATATAAAGAACTGATGTGACTCAACACCAGGGAGACAGACAGCCCAATTAAAAAATGGGCAAAGGACCTGAACAGACAACTCACTGAGGAAGATATACAAAGGGCGCAGAGGCATATGAAAGAATGCTCAACATCACTAGTCACCAGAGAGATGCAAATTCAAACCACAATAAGATACCACCTCACACCTGTCAGAATGGCAATCATCAGCAAATCAACAAACAGCAAGTGTTGGTGAGGATGCGGGGCAAAGGGAACCCTCGTGCACTGTTGGTGGGAATACAGGCTGGTGCAGCCACTGTGGAAAACAGTATGGGGTTTCCTTAAAAATCTAAAAATGGAACTGCCTTTTGATCCAGCAATCCCACTACTTGGACTATACCCAAAGAATCCTGAAACACCAATTCATAAGAACCTATGCACACCTATGTTCATAGCAGCACTATTTACAATAGCCAAGTGCTGGAAACAGCCTAAGTGCCCATCAGTGGATGATTGGATCAAAAAACTTTGGTACATTTATACAATGGAATACTATACAGCAGAAAAGAAAGAAGGAACTCCTACCCTTTGCAACAGCATGGATGGAACTGGAGAGTATTATGCTTAGTGAAATAAGCCAGTCAGTGAAGGACAAATACCATATGATCTCACCCATTACAGGCCAATAATGAGCAAAAATAACAACAAGCAAAACAGAACCAAATATATGAATACAGTGAATAGACCTCCAGTGGTCAGGGTGAAGATGGTTGTGGGGTGGGGGGAGGAAGAGGCAAGGAAGGGGGGCATTTTGGACAAGAACCTAGTATAAAGGAACCATGGACATGGACAACAGGTGGGATTGACTT
>PVIW01010350.1:0-44801 GCA_004026585.1 Noctilio leporinus
GAAATCGATATTAATAAAGAAAGATTTTAGGTGTCTGTTCCCCCTTTATGATTTCTGATTGGTCCAGGTGGAGCCAGAACCTGCGGGCTTTACCGGGAAGAAAAGGAAAAGAAAAAATTAAAAAAAAAAAAAAAAAAGAGGAAGGAAGAAAAGAATAAAGGGTTTAGGTGGCTGGGGAAGGGAGGAATACTTAGATTGAGGACTGGGAATGCGTTATAGCCACAGAGTGAGTAGACTTTAATTCGAGTGTAGGGGGAGGGTCTTGGGTATTTAGGTGGATTGAGGTATGGGGGGGACTAAGAATATGTGAGAAGTAACTTTTGCAAAGGATATGTTGGGGATTAATAGTTCATATTGCTCTCGGTATAACTCAGGTGCTTGAGATTAGCAGCAATCCCTTTCCTGAGGTTGCCTCTTTTTCTTGGTCAGGACTTTACAGTCTATAGTCTATATTCTAGCTGGTCTTGGTGCATGGCAGGGCCTCTGATTGTCACATTCAGGGCTGATTCTGAGTGTCCACCCCCAAGTAGGCTGGGCCTTCCGCAGCCTGGCTGGGTGTTAGGGCTGCTGGTGTTCTGGAGCCCACAGGGAGCCCCCTCCCACTCCTGGCGGAGGTTCCTGCCCAGGACAAGCACCCAGCACCCCTGCAGGGCAGCCCGCAACTTTGCCGGTCCCTTTGATGACTGGTCCCATCCCCGCAGTTCCGGGAGGAGGCTGCCCCTGTCCGTCAACACTGTCCTGTGTCTGCCTACACTGTCCCGCCCTTCCGGGGTGAGCACCACTCCTCCAAGCCAACCAGCTCTCCGCAGAGCCCTTTACTTGGCCTCTGTGATGAGCCCCTCCCAGGGGTGGGTGGTGCCGCCTTTGTCTCAGGCAATGGCGGGTCGGTTGTTCCTGCTACTAGTTCCCGGCTCGCTGGCTCACTGTTTGGAGTTTCTGCGGAGCCTGGGGGGGGGGGGGCCTGTGTGGTTGCACAGGGCTGGGCCTCCCCCCTCACAGGGGCTTCTAGCTGCTGTTTCCCCAGTGGCCCAGCAGCACCGTTTTCGGCCCTCTTGCCGCCCTGGCGGGTGCGGTCCCCCCCTCCCCCTGCCCACCTCCGGCTTCCCCCAGGACTCTTCTCCTCCTCCTCTAGCCCTGAGAGAAGCCTCCTCTCCCTGTTGCCGGAGTGAGTCTCTCACACAGTCCCTCCCCTGCAAGAGTTCAATTCCGCGTTCCCTATGGCATTTGCCCTCGCCGCCCGCACTTCACTGTTGAGACTTCCAGTTGCCAGGGAGCCGGGAACTGGCCTCAGTCAAACTCGCCGCCCTGGGCAGAGCCGCCACTGCTCAGAGCCAACCTCGGCCCACTGGCCGGTCGGTCGGTCAGGAACGCCTCACCTACTGTCCTGCTGGTCTCCTCTGCCTCTGGGCTGTGCTCCCCTGTGTCCAGATGCTGCCCGTTCCAATTCCTAGGGTCCTGAAGACGTCTCACGCTCTCTATCTTGTCCTCTAGCTGCTTTGGTACTCGAGAACACCATCAGCACTGCTCTCTACTCTGTCGCCATCTTCTCCTCCAAATGATCTACTGACCCTTCTCTTTAGTTGAAATGGACTTTCCCCTGAGGATATCGCTCCCTCTATAAATGTCTCACTTAGCAACCTCCCTAGCTATACAGGCAATCTTCTATTTGCCCTGTCTTAACCAGACTAATTTTTCTTCTCGGTGCTTCTCAATTAAGAAATCATTTATCAATTTATTTAACAAATATGAATTGCCAGAAAATTCCACAATCACTGCACACTTTAATTCCATAACAGTCTTATGTGATGTCTATACTTTTGAAGATGCAGATACAGAAGAATGTAAAATTTGATTAACTTACATCAGTTGCTTTATCAAGTAATAGGACTATTTCTGGGATTTAAAACATGTGTCTTATTCTGAATATTTTGCAGTAAGTCAGGTTGCTTTCCTAAATGCAGGCAATTGTGTCTTCTAAAAAGAGATAGCCAGCATTTGCCTCTCCAACAGACACATTCTATTGTGCTGGTTCTCTGTGGAGTTTATGCACAGAGAAAACTTCAAGAGATGCACACCATTTATTTCCAACAATTAGTGCCAGACTGGAGCCAGGTTTCCTTGGTTATACTATTAACTGTGCAACCTTGGGAAAGTTGTCCAGTTTCTAAACTACAGTTTCTTTGTCTGTGAAATACTGATGGTAAAATACACATACTTTCCAATGTTATTTTAGGTTAAATTTGTCAATATATCAAAATCATTTAGCCTGGCTTCGCACATAGTACAAGCAATATTATATTTTGCTATTATTATCATTATAATTAACATTAGCTAGGAATTCTATCCAGACACCCTTTCTGGTGACCTCATCTGGAAGGAAATCTGGACTACACGTGTTTGCCACCCTTTTTGCTTTCCCTCCTGAGTTCATGCTGTCTTTCTTCACTTGCATCCCACCATGACCTTAACTTGCTTTCTAAGCATGGGACAACTCTAGTCATAAGGGCTTTAGAACAGCAATTGGGGTCCCACGTCTGCCCACCCTCTGGGCAAAATTCCAGAGGCGAAGGTTTGGTGATACAGGAAAGGAGTCTTTACTCAAAAGCAGTCATTTAAGCCTATCAAGTCACAGCTTTAATTACTTACGCCTGTCTGTTCATGCTAAACTTTTAACACCTGGGTTCTCCTAGCTTTTCCCTTGTTTCTCTAGAGTTCCTTTATGAACTAAAACAACATAATACACAAAAGCTACACAATTCCAGGAGACTGGCAGGCTTCTGCCTAAGAGACTATTTTCTCTAGAACATCCAGAGAATAAGTATGCCACCCTCTGCCAGGCCAACCTGATCCTAGGCTGTGCCCGAGTTCCTCCCCATTGAAAACACTACCTGTTGGGAAATGTAGGGAGCTGCAGCATGGTCATCCAGACAACCTCAAGGAAGTAGAGCCTGAGAGCCCAAGCCTGAGACAGAGCAAGAGCCAGCTCAGGAGCCAGAAAAGCTCATGAGCCAAAGAGCCAGCCCTCTTTTTATTTCCTTTGGGTCTGGAGGCTTCAGCTTCTCAGCCAATCCCACCCTAGATCGCCTTCTAAGGCCTCAGCCAACTTCCTAGGGCCCCTCCTTCTCCCCAGTGATCTTACTCAGATCTCTCTGTAGTGAGAAAAGGGAGGAAATTTTAAAAATCCGCTTAAACACACACACACTCCTCTGAGTTAGTACTCTTAGCATCTTTGGACTATTTTATTTCCAAGTTTTTCAATTTTGTTTTAAATTATTTTTTATGCCTTTTATGAGAAGAGGCTTGAAATTCTCCTAAATGTTGGTGTTAGAAAAATAGGTACATATGACCAAGAGAGAGAGACTTACTGACTCTTCATTCTGATTCCTTTTGCACACACCCCAGGCAATTTTAAAAGATTTATTCTATTAACATTATAAAAGGAATCTCTGACTTCATGAAGGGCAAATACTTTATCTCAAAATATAGGGGAAAGTACATAGATATTAATTAGGTGAATGCTTAACCCCCATTTGTACAACCTAAGATCATATAGAATATTTCAGATCCTTTATCCCCATGACATGAGAGTTGAGGCCAGCAATCATCATGCCTTATATATCTCCTCTTCTCTAATAACAATATCATTAGCTATTTCAACTGCTATTTCAATGGCATGGATTTAAGACTCCCTGACCCCTGGTTGTCTTTCTCTAGAAGAATAGAAATATTAGGGGAGCAAGAAATTTTACTCTACCCTACTAGGCTCTTTCAGCAGGTCTGATAATTAAATTGATATGAGACAGGTTAACAAAATAACCAAATTTAAGTACATATGTGCATACAAGAACCCTACACATGTAAGAGAGTTAGAGACCTCACATACCTGAGAGATTTAGAGATAGAATGGTAAAATGAGGTGTATGTGACATACTGAGCTAAAATAAGTTAGTATGCCTGGGGCTTCAGAGGGAAGAAGGGCAATTCACAGAACAATAAGAGCAGATGTTAGGTAGCTAGACATTTGCTCTGCCCTATAGGTAAGTCATAAAAGGCTATCTCTGGTAATAACTCTTATAATGGGCAGGCCTTATTTAAGTTGCTTAAGGGAGAGGTAAAAATTTATCTTGAGCTCACAGGGTCTTGATTCCTTTTAGCTAAAATAATCTACATGCCAAAGTAGCACATCTTGGGGAGGCCTGTTCCGAACCCACTCAGTATGAATCGATGAACAATCTCTGTGAGTGAGGCAAACTATAGTTGATATAGGAAAGTAGGTGTAGCTATCAAGTAATAAAACCAATATCCTAATATATCTTGTGAGATGGGGATGTTTTCTACTTTAGTATCATCCAAAAAAAAGATAATTTAAAGACTTCTTCTCTAGATACGAAGGTGACTTCTGAAAATCTTAAGATCTCTCCCATGTCAGAGATTCTTCTGCTCATTCTAGACTATTCTTGAAGACCTATGGCACCAAATTTAAAAAAAAAAAAAAGGCATAATGTCTGCAAACTTTGGCCAAACAGAAAGCCAAGTGCCATGCCGCTTGAGAGGAATACTGTGTATCCGCCTCTATGAAACTCTCTTCTAGATTTAGCCCCATCCTACTCTTTTCCATGATTATCTACATAACCAGACTATTTCCCCACCTTCGTATAAGCCCAGAAGTATAGAGAGAAATGAGTTTGAAAAGAAAATCTACTGTAAATCTGTGACCTTCTTAACTCTTGCTTCTCTCTTCAGTTCCTGCTTCAGATCCACATTTCCAATTGGATATTTTGTGGCTGGAAAATTTAACTCTGATCCTGTGTGTCCTGGGCATCTTCAACAGCATGCTCATTTTCTTTATTTACTTTAGAGTCAGAGGTAAGTGGAATGGGAAGGGCAATAACTCAGATGGTATCAATCATCTAAGTGACATCCAGATGTTCCAAGAAGTGACCTTCCTGTCATTGTATCCAAATAGCTAGAAAAAGAAAAAGAAGAAAAAGAAAAAAAGGCTTTGCCCTACACATATAAGGGTTTCTTGATTACAGACTTCTTGAGGCTCTTGGGGTTCCTACAAGTGCCAGTGTTAGTGCCTCAGGTTCCAAGGACAGTCTCAGTTATAACTTCACAACTGACAACTCTCGCAAGTTAATTTGGAAGGCCCAGCTTTTTTATCCAGAAGCATTCACTAAAGGTTTCTTCATTCTGAGCTCTTTTGCAAAGCTTAATTGTTTTCTTCTATTTTGACCTCAGAGGCAGATTGAAAATTTAGTATTCTAGTTTCTCTTTCAGAAACTTTCTTTTAATAATGAATAAAACCTTTAAAAAATTATTCATTATTTTAAGAGAGAAGGGCAGGGAGGGAAGAAGAAAGGGAGAAAATCATCAATGTTTGGTTGCCTTTCACCTGCTTCCAGCTATAGACCTGGCTGGAGACTTGGCTGGAGACCTGGTTATGTGCCCTGACTGGAAATCAAACCAGTGGCCTTTGGGTTTGCAGGCCAGTGTCTATTCACTGAGCTACCAGCCAGGGCTCTCTCAGAAACTTTTAAGTGTCCAAAGACAGGCTGGAACCATGGACATTCTAAACCTATGTTCACAGGAGGGCACATAACTTTGAAATACCCCATAACTAATGCCCAAAGATGAAAGTCCTGGCTTTATTGTGCTAATATGATCTCCTTATGAAAATGGAAAGAAACACAAACTTATTCATCCAAGAAGAAAAAAATGTAATTCTTGATACTTGTACTCCCCGAGTAATCTACAATCCTAAAAGTTACATTTAAAAAGGTAGGCACCCTGGCTGGTGGTACAGTAGATAAGGTCCCTGCCTGCAAACCCAAAGGTCACTGGTTTGATTCCCAGCCAGGGCACATAACCAGGTGGTAAGCCAGGACTCCAGCCAGGTCTCCAGCAGGGTCCTTAGCTGCAGGCAGGTGAAAGGCAACCATAAGTTGATGTCTCTCTCCCTCTCTGCCTCTCTCCCTTCTCCTCTCTCTAAAAATAATAATAAATAAAATCTTACGAAAAAATTGAATGGTTCCTTGATTAAAAAAAAAAAAAAGGTAGGCAAAGTTATGCAAATATATACTCTTGATTACCAGCAGATTCCCTGTTTCCATATACAATGCAAACTCATGGTGAGTTATTATGTACAATATAGAGTGTCAACAGTTAAAAAAAAATGATAAGTGACCTGCAAGCTTCCAGGTGAGGCTTGAAAACCACAGCACTGAATACATCTAAGTACCTCATGCTAACCAATGGTACCACCACAGAGCTTCCTCTATAGGCCTTGCTGAGTCTTGTCCAAGTTAAGGTCTCTGTCATAAATTTGGACATGAGAAATTGTATTTATTTAACTGAAAAAAAAAAAAAAAAAAAAAGGCCCTAACTTAGAACCACTAAAAAATAGGTACTTAAAAAAAAATCCTTGCACCCATTACTCTTGGTTTTCCTTTTATTGTGTGTGGACAGCTGCCGGATGCTAAGGAGGCCAATGAGGACAAGCCAGACTGACTGTCCACAGTCTAGCCTTTCCATATGTCAGTGGCAGACGCTGAAAAGGAAAGTAGTGCTGGCTCCTCACAGTTTCATTTGCTCTGTAGAATAGTCCTGGGCCCAGTGGGGTGACTGCAATGGCCGTGAAAATTGTGTCTCACCACAAAAGAGCACTGACATAAAAAAATTTGCATTTTTGTGGACTGAGGGATGGTGGGGGTGGAGAGAGGAAAGGAGAGGGAGAAGGATTAGGAGTGGAAAAGTACTGAGTCAGAGCGGAGAAGGGTATTTTACTCAAGATAACCACCACCTCCTTAGCCCCGGCCAAAAAGGGTCTCAGCAGAGGTGATTGGAAAGCATCTTAGGTGAAGCCCACAATGAGAATGTCTCCAAAAGGAGGTCCTGGGCTAGGACTGCAGATATGCATAGAGCATGGCCCCCTGGAGTTGGGGGGCTGTGTCCTTGACAACTCCCTTGAGAAACTGCAAAGCACTGATCAGGTGCCCCGAGTTTGATGTGGAGAGGACTGCTGTCCTCCATGGGCCGACTAGGCAAAGCCTTTGCAATTTCCTGTAGTCAGACAAGAGCTCACACAGAGGACGAGTCCTCATTACATCTGCAATGTTGAGAAACAGTCCACCGGTTGAAATTAAACCAATGCAAGGGACAAGTGTGTGCTTCCTATAATTCTGGTTTATGCTTCTCATTTTTAGTTTCTGCCACCAAGAACAACCACCCAATCATTATCCCTATTTCCATAGACAGATTATGCAGAGAGAATATGCCAATTAAATCAGACTCCTTTCCAGAATGCCTTTATTCCTTGCAGGCATACACCCTGTAGAAATTTCTCTCTCATTAATTTAAGCTAGAGAATTCAAAGCCATACCTTCTAAATAACATTTTTTTCCTCATGGCTTTTCCAAAGATGTCTTGGAAATAGATTCTCAAACACATTTGCATTTGAACTATTTGCCTCTAGTAAGATGTGAGTTTACAATGCCTTGAGTAGTTTTTATTTCCTTGACAGGTTTTCTACAAATTTAAGGGATTAAAGAAGCATTGAATGATTTATCTGGAACTATGGATGAAGAGACAATGATGGAAAAATATGCTAAGAGCTCAGAAGCAAAAAGCTTCTGAAAACAATATGCTAAGAGCTCAGTGCTCTTTTGTGGTGAGACATGGCTCTACTATTTTACATATAACTGAGTAATTCCGGGGGAAGGGCAAATGAATTTGTGTATTCAAATTTGCATTTCATTTGTAGCTTATGTACAGACTATATTACAGCAAAAAAAGGAAGAAAGAAAAAAAGGAAGGAAGGGAGGGAGGGAGAGAGGGAGGAAGAAAGAAAAAGAATGATGGAAAGAAAGGCCATAGAAATGTAATCAGAGGATAACAAATTAGGGGAGTAACTAGAGTACAACCATTAATCTAAATGGCAAAATGGAAAGTAACTCTCTGAAAGTAGAAATAAATCTACATAAGTAATTTAATGCCACATCTAACATTAATTGAACAATTAAAAACTACTCTCCAGTCTATGATATTTATGAGACTTAACCAAAGCATAATGACAAAGAAAAGTGGAAAATACAAGGATACAAAGACCAAAACTATGCATCTTTTACCAAAAAAAGTATGTTGAAAGATATATTAATATTGGGAAATATATAATTAAAGAGACATTAGTAGTAATAAGGTCATTTACAAAATAAAGATAAGAACTTTATACCAAAACTTTCTAAATATAAGTGCATACTACATACAAACTAGCAATGCACTCTTAAATTTATAAGAAAATACTTATAGAAATGCAAGTAAAATAGACACTTCTATAAACACTAAGATTTTAATGTACCTCTGGGCTTCAGGAATTGGCAGATCAAATAACTGCTTCATAAGTTCCTAATGATGATGAACTGATTTAATATTTGTGTAGTACTTTTCTCAGGATCCAGGGCTAAAGAAATTTCATTTATAAAATAAAGTAGAACGAAATAACATGTGAAAAGATTATTAAAAATCACCATTCAAGGAAATGAAATCCAGTACAACAGGGCTTCATCTCATCACCAATGGACTAGCTAACATCTAAAAGTACCAACTTGTGATGATTATTTGTGGAAATGGGAAATCATGCTTTGATTTCTGCTTTGAAAATAAATTTGTAAAAACAACTGAGAGAAAATTTTCAATATTGCATAAAAATTTTTACATTTCCATTTAGACTATGTATTTGTTGTGGCTTTGAATGAAATTACAAAGAGAAAGAGCAAACATTTATTTTTCAAGGTGGAAATAAAAGTCAGTAAATAAATAAACTTTCAATAACTTGAATATACCTTAAGCAGATGCCATAGTCCACAAGTGGCAAACACAAGGCCCTCAAACTGAATCTGGCCCTCCACCTTGTTTTATCTGGTCCAGCACCTTCAGCCTGGTACCTTGTTTCTACCCAGCTCACTTAACTGTTAAGGAGTAGTTACACTTATTTTTTAAAGATTTTATTCACTATTTTCAGAGAGAAGGGCAAGGAGGAAGGAAGAGCTGAAAGAAGCATCAATGTATAGTTGCCTTTCACCTACCTCCAGCTACAGACCTGGCTGGAGACCTGGCTTGCAACCTGGTTATGTGCCCTGGCCGGGGAATCTTAACCAGCAACCTTTGGGTTCACAGGCTTGTGCCTTATCCACTGAGACACCAGCCAGGGTGGAGTAGTTACATTTATAGAGTCCTAAAATTACATTCAGCCTTTTGAAGGCCACCATTAGGCTGATGTGGCCCCTGGTGAAAATGAGTTTGATATCCCTGCCATAGTCCAATCAAGCTGCTATAACAAAATGCCGTAGACTAGGTGGCTTATAAACAACAGAATTTTATTTCCCCTGGATCTGAAGGCTGGGAAGTTCAAGATCAAACTTCCAGCAGATTAAGTATCTGCTGAGGGCCCACTTCCTGAATCAGAGGCTCCTGTTTTTTTCACTGTGTCCTCATATGATGGAATGGCTGAGGGAGCTTTCTGGAGCATCTTTAATTAAGCTAATAATGCCATGTATGAAGGCTCCACTTTTATGACTTATTCCAATCCTAAAATCCCACCTCCAAATACCATTACATCTGGTTCCAACAGATGAATTTGGGGGGTAGGGAGACACAATCAGTCTATAGTCACATTGTTGAGTACACAGTTAGATCTTAGAAAGATTTACATCAACACAGATAATGTTGAAACATAAAGTATATCTTAGAAAGAATAACTCAGGTTTAGCAATAGTGATATAAATTTGAGATACAACAAAGAGATAGGAAATATTTACTTATAAATACACATACAATACCTACAAAAACACAATCTGCACACGAAATCCCATTGTAATCTCTACATATTTTGTTGAGTGTTAGTTTTATATTACAAATTGGAGAGCATTTATTCAAAACAAATGACTGAATCTTGTTAAATAAGGTGGGAATCTGTGGTCATTTTAGCCAAGGGAGGCTCCTGTAACTGAGCGAATAGGGGCCCGTGCACATGGCACCTTAGTGTGTGACCCAACAATTAGTGTTGAAACAGGTTTTTTCAAGGTTTACAAGATTCCAACCTTGGAGGGTAGGACTGAGAGCACTTCAGCTCAGAGCCCTGTTCCCTCATGAGACCCAGCATTTCCCTTGGTCCCCACATGCCTGAGCCATAAAAAAGCCCAGTAGCTCCCCACCTCCATTCTGTACTTAAGCCAGCTACACAAACAGTCCTCTAGTCCCTCTGAAAGGTACACTTGTAGGTTTTAAACTCATTACCTTCACAGAGCAGGATCTGGGGTGCATTGTTCTCATCCTCCCTATAGTAGTCCAGAAAAGCATGTGCTTAGTTACACTGGACCATGGTGAAGTCCATGAAAGGTGCAAGTCCTAAGAGAGTATCCTCTCCATATGCCCCAAGTTCCAAGAGTCCAGATAGAGTCCAGGTCAGCAAGGCAGAGTCCTTGCTGGCTTCAGAGTTACCTAGAGCAGGCACCATCAACGCAGAGGCATGTCTGCTCTCTTACTAGCCCAGGTCACATGGGCCCAGTCATCCCTATTAGAGAGTGTCCCTCCCTAAATTCCCCACAGCCCATGATTTTGGGGATGGGGGAAGGGGATAGGATAGCTTTTAAGGTGCTTTGCATATCTGTGGCTGGTTGCTAGTTTCTTAGTTATACAGATAGTAATGGCCACAGCCTGGCATCAGGGAGATGGAAGGAACTCTGACCATAGAGTGATGGTGGAGAGCTCACAGGGCCTGCGCAAGATTCCTAGGAGTGGTCACGATTGGTCACTATATCTATTGCATCACAGGCTGCAGTAGATTTTAAACAAAAGGTGGCAACCATTTTGCACTGGGCCACATGGTCTGAAAGACTGCAGAGGGACCACACCAGCCTGCCATGAGGTCTGGTGTGTAGAAAGAGAGCCATGATGTCTGCAGTAAGAAGGAAAAAGCAGCTATGTGGTTTGCAGTCAGGATCCAGCCATGTGGCCTGGGCTACTAAGAAAGCGGGCACACTGCTGCTTTGATTATGCCAACTACAACTGATTTGGAAGCCACTGAGGACTCTGCCTTGCAGACCTGGACTCTATCTGGACTCTTAGGACTTGGGACATATGGAAAGGACGCTTCCTTAGGACTTGTGCCTTCCCTGGACTTCACCATGATCCAGTGTAACACAGCACATGCTTTCCTAGACTATTACATGGAGGCTGATGACATCATACCCCAGATCCTGAAGGAGAGAGCTGACGGATAAGGAATGGGGAACTTTGGGTTTGGGGTTGGCTTATAGCCTTTTGGGGAGCAAGGGAAGTGCTGGCTCTCATGGGAGAACAGGGTTCCGAACTGAAGTGCTCCTAGTTCCCCCAAGATTGGAATATTGTAAATAAATACCTGTTTCTCTCGGCACTAAGTGTTGAGTCTTACACCAACACACCACCTGAAGGAGCTCCCTTTTGCTGAACATCCCTATAAACTGCATAACAGCTTGCTGCTTCTCACATAGCTGTTACATCAAGGCCCTTTCTTCTGTCATGGCTGCCGACTCTTCTACTTCTAAATTCTGACCCAGAACTTCCTATGCGGCAACATCTCCAACTCCTCCAACAATGAGCTATGTTTGCCAGTTTCCCTGTATTGTTCACATTCTTTTGGCTATGATTTAAAATTTTTTTTCTTTAAATAAATTATATTTTATTGATCATGCTATTACAGTTGTTCTGATTTTTTCCCTTTGCCCCTACTACCTACCATTCCCCACTCCCTCAGGTAATCCTCACACCATTCTTCATGTTTATGAGTCATGCATATAAGTTCTTTGGCTACTCCACTTCCTATACTATACTTTACATCCCCATGGCTGTTCTGTAACTACTTATTTGTACTTCTTTTTTTAATTTTATTTTTAAGTATATTTTATTTATTATGCTGTTACAGTTGTCCCAATTTTTTTCTCTGCTCTCCTTCACCCAGGACCTCCTTCCCTCCCACAATTCCACCCCACTTAGTTCATGTCCATGGGTCATGCATATAAATTCTTTGGCTTCACCCTTACCTATATTATCCTTAACTTCATCCTGTCTATTTTGTACCTACCAATTATGGTTCTTAACTCTACCATTTCCCCAGTTCTCCCTTTTTCCACTCCCAGCTGATAACCCTCTAAATGATTCCCATACCTATGATTCTGTTCTTATTTTAATTGTTAGCTTAGTTTGTTTGTTTTCATTTTTATTTTTTAGGTTCCATTGTTAATAGTTGTGAGTTTGTTATTTTCATGTTCATAATTTTGATCTTTAAGTCCCCTTAACATTTCATATAATAATGGCTTGGTTATGATGATTTCCTTTAGCTTTGCCTTGTCTGTGAAGCACTTCATCTGCCCTTTCATTCTAAATGATAGCTTTGCTGGATAGAGTAATTTTGGTTATAGATCCTTGCTTTTTTATCACTTTGAATAATTCTTGTCAGTCCCGTCTTGTTTGCAAAGTTTCTTTTGAGAAATCAGCTAATAGTCTTATAGAGACCACTTTGTAATTAACTGTCTTTTATCTTGCTGCTTTTAAGAGTCTCTATTTATCCTTAACCTTTGGCATTTTAATTATGATGTGTCTTGGTATGGTCACCTTTGGATCTAGCTTGTTTGGGTCTCTCTTGGACTTGTATATCTATGTCCTTCACCAAATTTGGGAAGTTTTTCTTTTTCTTTTTTTTTTTTTCCACATAAGTTTTCAATTTCTTGCTCTTCCTCTTCTTCTTCTGGCACCCCTATGATTTGGATGTTGGTACATTTAAAGCTGTCCCAGAGGTTCCTAAACCTTTCCTTATTTTTTCAGTTCTTGTTTTCTCATTCTGTGCTGGTTGACTGTTTATTTCTGCCTGTGTTTCAAATTGTTGATTTGAATCCAGGTTTACTTCTCTTCACCATTGATTTTGTGTGGATTTTCCTTTATTCACTTAGCATAGCCTTCACTTCTTCCCTTATGTATTTGCTGTACTCAAGCATATCTGTTAAGTCTTTATCACCAGTGTTTTGAACTGTGTCTGTTAGGTTAGCTATCTCCTTGTCACTTAGTTCTCTCACTGGAACCGTGATCTGTTCCCTCTTTGGGGCCATACTTCTCTGTCTCCTCAACCTGACAGGTTCCTGTGTTTGCCTCTGTGTCTTAGGTAGAGCTGTCATATCTGTTACATTGTAAGGGGTGGAGCCTTGGGTATTCATCAGTACAGTGTGACCTGTTTCAACATGTTGTGGCACTGTATGTGGGGGATTGGTCTGAGAAAACAATGCCACTTGCTCAACACTTGCCCATTTTCTAGGCACTTCTCTTGCTTCCTATATGAGACTGGTGCCGCTCTTGCTGTTGCCCTGGTTGTGGTTCCCAGAGTGGGTGGGTTTGTGGGCATTCTAGGACCATGGGGACCCTCTAAACAAACAGACTCTGCTGAGAGACAGGCAGTTTTTTCCTCTGCCCCAAGGCCCACTGGGTTTCACAGTCAGAAGCAACATGGCTTTATTTTTTCTGGACTGGAACATTTGACTGCTTGGTCTGGTCTGATGCTGGGAGCACTCCCCAGGTGTACCCCACTACTTTTTTAAATGTGTGACTGCACTTTCTGTTGACTGGCCACAGCCAACGTCATTACCACCACTCCACGTCCTCCTACCTGTCTGGATGCATATTTCTTCTTTATACCTTTGTTTGTTGGACCTCTGTGCAGCTTAGTTTTCTGGAACTTCTGGTTGTCTCCAATTCTGAGGTAGTTGTATTCCTTCTTAGTTTTGGGGGAAGACACAGCATGTCTATCTATGTCTCCACCTTGGCTGGAAGCTTGGCTTTGATTTTTTAGAGTAATTCAGTGATCCTGTGGCCTCAGCCTCCCCTGGCTGTGTCAGGAGTCTGGATACTTTCTGAAAGTCTCCTAAGCACTTTTTGCCCTGGGACCTTAGCACAGCTATTATCTAGCTACTGGCTTGCCCTTTTGTTTTGCAAAGCATCTTAACCAGAGTATTGTCCACTCTCCCTTCCCCTGCTTCAACCATGGACTATGTGAAACATTTCTGTTCTGGGGAACTTTTGCCCTGTACCCCATTTCATGGTAGTTATCAAGGAAACAGACTTTCTGAAAAACTAATATTTTAAAAATAGAAATACTGGCTTACAAAAACCCAGGTATTGACTGAGCTCTTCACACAAGGATTAAGGTATAATCTTGTTTTAAATTTGATTTTTTAAGAACCAGGAGATCTTGGTATTTGTAAATATAATCTTAAACTAATAAAATCACTTTTCTCAGATTGTGATGTAATCATCTTTATTTAACCTACATTTTTAATGACATTGTCACATAAACAAAATTCTACTTGGAATTTATTTCCTTCCAAAGTGTTAAATAGGTTATTTGTTTTATTTCTTTTGTTATGTATTGAAAAGTAAGAGATTTGTTTTATTATTGCTTCTGTGAAGACAATGTGCTAATTTCTTCCAGTAACACACTCAGAGACATACCCAAACATAATGGTTAATCTAGTCACATTGATGTGAAAATTAACCATCACAGCATCTATCCTGAAAAAATCAAACATCCTCTATTTTTTAATTTCATCCAATTTAAAAAATCAGCAATTTTAGTCCATTTATACATCTGATTATGGTACATTGGGATTATTGCAGGAAAATATTTCAATCTTAAGGTACATTTACTCATGTTTTAGCTTATCACTTTTTGTACATATAGATATTCCCCTTGCTTGTGATCTTAATTATGGTGCAATTACATTTGGCCTAGGCAATTTCTCATGTAAATTGTCAAGGAAGATACAAGTGTAATAAATATACTCAAAGACTACAAAAAATCTATGAATACTTTTATTTTGCTCTTATGAATTGGTAATTATTTCGCTCTACACAGAAGTCAAAATCCTTGACCCAAATGCTTTTTCCTCAAAGTTTTATATCACTGGTTCTACTGTCCTCAAGTGTCCTGTGTTTCAGATGAGTAGTACATAATTATAGATAATCTGTTAAGAGAGCAGTGAGTGTTCTTGTTGAAGGTATATGGATTCAAGTCTAATTAAATCTAAGATATAGTGGGAGTGTACATCAGAGGTCATGATGATACTCACATTCATAGAACAATGAAAATCAAGATCAAAATCTACATTTCTAGACAGAACAAAATTAGAGAAAGAAAAGAATTTTTGATATCAATGTTTTTGTTTTATACATTTGAATTCTACAGCAGAATCCAATATCAACAATCATGTTTGTGTAAATTACATGTGTCATATAAAAAGCTTTGAGTTCCTGGCTGGTGGCTCAGTGGAAAGGTGCTGGCCTGCAAACCCAAAGGTCGCTGGTTTGATTCCCAGCCAGGGCACATAACCCAGGTTGCAAGCCAGGTCTCCAGCCAAGTCCATAGCTGGAGGCAGGTGAAAGGCAACCACACATTGATGGTTCTCTCCCTCTCTGCCTCCCTCTCTTCCCCTCTCTCTAAAAATAATAAATTTTTTTAAAATAAATAAATAAAATAAAATAAAAAGCTTTGAGTGGATGAAGAGATACATATAGAGAGCCAAAGATATTGCCTTAAATATCATGCAAGCCCAAAATTTAAGAGCTGTCTACCATAAGTTTGGAGTATACCATGTAGAAAAGATGGTGGAGCCTGTCCTAAGACAGAAATAGTTCAAATTCCCACTGGGAGAGTTAGAATATATTTGTTCAGGGAGTTGAATGATATGCTTTTGAAATAAAAATATTAATTCAGATATCCCACCTATGACTCATTTCTTGGGAAATCACAGTCCAAGAAAAGGAAGCCAGATACCTTTGCAATTGCTTGACTTAGATAGAAAAAAGCCAAGACAAGACACATACTTTGGCCCCTCTCGAAAAAGAAAACCCCTGATTTAAGGTCTTAGAGCATTAGCAGATATTCAGACACCACCAAATTATGGCCAATTTAGAATTTATCTGATTCTTTTTCAGACAAAAGGGAAACCCCTAATAGAATGAGTCTGTATTGGAATGAATACAGCCCTTATCTGGCTGTTAAGCTGTTATTTTGCTCTTTTCTGTTGGCATGTGACTTCATATGGAAATTGCTCATTGTTTGGATGGTATGCTATGACCCCCTGTACTTCTGCCTTTATTATCATCTCTGGTAAGAAGCAGAGCCTAAGTATAAACCTCTCTTGGGGCAAACATACACTTATCCAACCTTTCATGCCCTTGTCCTGACCTTTTTTCTCATAGCTTGCCCTATTTGGATGAGCCTGCCTTTACAATGAAAGTGGTAAAGTCAACAGGGTTTTTGTTGAACTCACTGACCTAAATTATTTGGTACTATTTTAGTTTATGGTCGGAGGTTTAACTTAAATTTAAATAACAGTAGGACCAGTCTCCACTTATTGAAGTATAACTCTTTTTGGAGAAAGTTTTTAATAAGGAGTGGTAATTTCCCTAGCTATATCTATATTCATCATTTCCCTTGGGAAATTGTTGGTTTTATGAGTGGCTAGTAAGTTACAACATGCAAAAATTCATATTCTGTAACTCTGCCCAAATGTCTTTACCTTTTTTTAATTCCAAATATCTAGAATGGAAATAAATGCTTACAAAAGATACTAAAATTTAGGTATAGCTAATCCCTGTATAACATGGTATTAGGTTCCTTAAAAATACTGTATTAATGAGAATCTATGTTATATGAAACAAAAAGCTAGTAGGAAAAATGGAGTTAGGTTTCAAAAATTTTTTTAAAATACTATTATATTTTTATAATTAAGAGAATTATCTTTAGTAAAGCAACTTTCACCAAAAGTATAACATATTAATATGTATTAATGTTTTCTTCATCAGCACTATGAAGCACCATTAACCAAGAGTGTTTTCTTTTTTAAAAGATATCTTCATCCTCTGAACTTTCTTCAGCATTATCTTGACTTCTAGCCTGTACTTCTTGCACAAAATCTGTTATGTATCATGCAGTAAAAAGAAAAAAAACAGAAAGATTTAAAATGTATGTACTTAATACTCCATGAACAAAATGGATTTAAAATCCTAATAAATTTTAAAATTCTGCAGGCAAATATGATATGACATACAAGCTCGAATAAAAAATTTCAAGTGAGATATCTTCTGTTTTGAAAAGCTTTTATTATGTTCCATGTTATCTGGGGATTTCCCTAATTTCAAATGAGATCTCTTTTGCTCTTAAAAGCTCTTGTTACATTCCATATTGCTTGAGGACTTCCCTAATTTCAAATGAGCTATTTTTTGGCTCTTAAAAGCTCTTATTACACTCTGTGTTGTTTGGGATTTCTCTAATTCTCAAACCATGTTAGAGTGAAGCCATGTTCTAGGATGTCATGTTGTATAATGATTTCCCCCAATTCTTGAACCATGTTATAGTGAAACTATGTTATAGAAGTGCTGTGTTATATGGGGGTTACCTGTATCTATGACCCATGTGGTAGAAAAAAATCTCTGGAGTTAAATATCAAACTTTAAGCAAAATGAGTCAAGTTTCATTGAGTGAAATTTTTTCAAATTTTTATTCACTGTCCTAGAAGGGCAGAGCATGAAGCTTAGATGTGGTCTCTATTCTTTCTCATTATATAATCCTCCATGTCCTTAAATGGACTACATTGATTCATTAGTCCCAGACAGTGTATAATGATTGATTATTAATTAGGGTTTGGAGTCACAGAATTCAGGAAGGTATAAAATAAGTCTGCATTTGTTGCTCTAGCTCTTAGGCTATTGCACCTGCTTTTCCTTTTTGCTTATATGATTCTTCATGGGAAGTGTGGATGATATGGATGATATGCCACCCCACCCTATATATGTACCTTCATTACCATATTATAAGTTTTAGTTGAAGGAAAAATTCCATCAAAATGTCAAAGAATAAGGTGCTGGTCTGCGAACCCAAAGGTCACTGGTATGAATCCCCAGCCAGGGCATATAACCAGGTTGCAAGCCAAGTCTCCAGCCAGCTCCTTAGCTGGAGGCAGGTGAAAGGCAACCATACATTGATGTTTCTCTGTTTCTCTCCCTCTCTGCCTCTCTCCCTTCCTCTCTTTCTGGAAATAATAAATAAAATCTTTAAAAAATATGTCAAAGAGAACTATCCTTGTGAATCTATGGCAAACTTTCAACAATTAATTGATCAACAGCTGGGCATGTTTGGGATTAGGTCTTTCTCTGTTGCCATTGAGTTTTTAATGCACAGGTGGCAAACATAAGGCCCACAGATGGAATCCAGCCCTCCAACTTGTTTTATTGGCCTGGCACCTTCAGCCCAGCACCTTGTTTCTACCTGGCTCACTTAACTGTTAAGGGGCAGCTACGTTTATACAGTCCTCAAATGACATTTGGCCCCTTGAAGGCAACTGTGAGGCTGATGTGGTCCCTGGTGACAATGAGTTTGACACCCCTGGTTTAATGTAAATGGTAAAGCCTATATTTGTTTTCTTTTATCAGTGAAGAAGTATTTGGGAATTTAGTGGAATGAGCACTAAGCAAGGCATGAAGTAAGTCCTAAAATGTACCCATTCTGCTCACTGGTGTAGAAGAAAAATGTGGGGAACCCAAGATGCCATTTTTTCTAGAGCTTCTTTGACCTTATAATACAAGTTTCAGAGTATGGGCTAAACACACAAGGGATTTAGGGGTAGGCTTGGATGATGACATCATCAGAATTCCTAGCCTTGTCATCTGACTTACCTTCCAGGGTATAAAGTAGGAAAAAAATGAATATGGTGAAAAATGTCATCAGTATAGTCAGGACAATAGATATATCACATATCCAAGTACTATAAAATGGGGCTAGGTCACTCAAAACAGAGACTGGAAAAGAAAGAAAAAAATGTAAACCAATATCTATATTGTTTCATATATATATATATATTTACTAAGCATACTTTTTTATTCTGTATTTTTAACTTTATTGTTATTGTTCACATGATTACATATGTCCCCATCCCCCGACGCCTTTGCCCACCTCCCACCTGCTCTTGCCCCAGAAAAGATGTACAAATAAAAGAAACATATCCCACTTAACAAGGAGGAAAGGGAGCATTGACAAAGGAAAACCTGCCTTTTAGCCCTCATTTACTTTTTTTTTTTTTTGGGGGGGGGGGGGTGTGCTCATTTGGAAAAGCAACTCCAGGCTTTATGAGTGGATAAGACTTGGTAGTTTAAATGAGTCAGATGGGTCATGGAATTTGGGCTAGGCCACAAGTGCAAGCTGTGAGGCATCTACTCGTGTATACACAGGCAATTGAGAACATCCTCTCATTTGCCCTCATACCCTTGGTTAGGAGCTACAAAATGTTCTAGAAGTGTCATAGAGATAAGAAGTTGGACCTCTGAACATCTGGATAAAACAGAATTGTTTGTAATTGCAGCTCAGTGGTGGAGGACAAAACTTGAATATGCAATGTGCACTGGATATGATCATGATATTGAAGGAGCTCACATTCAATCCACTTAAGTAACAAATGGACTGACTAAGATAAAGAAACTATGATTACTAAATTCAAATCTTTAAAATGCTGTTATTGTGATGAGATCCTAGAAGGATGAATAGAGAAGAGAAGTTAGAGAGGTAGTTTTCATTTTATTAATGCAAGACATTGTCACTAAATTGTAAGTTCAGGGAAGTCATGATCTTTTTTTTTTGTTCATTGTTAAATCCCTAGTATTTAGAAATGGGCCTGGCACATAATAGGCCCTTATTACATATCTGTTAAAAGAATTAGAGCTACAAATAAAGCATTAAGCAGAAATTAGAAATAGTTGCTAAAAACTTTTATATATTTTAATTATGAGATGGAATCTTATGAATACCTATATATTTCAAAAATGGAAAGAGACAAGCTAGAAAATATCTATGGGACAGAAAACAATTTATTAAAAAGTAACATGAGACATAGCACATTTGCAAAAGTCTGACACACAAGAAAGAAAAAAGATTAAAAAACTGTAAATATATGGATAAATATAAATACATAATGCTATATAAAATGATAATTATAATAACTTCCTAAGAGGCTAACATAACATAGAATTAAAATCTACAATGACTATAGTATGTAACTCAATGGATCTAAATATTATTAAGAAATTCCAAGGTACTTTTAAAAAACCTTGACAGTATTTAAGGTATTAATTTACTTTATACTTAATGTTATGCTTTAATGTTCCTCTTGCAAAAAGCACATAATTAGATTTAATTTTTTAATCTAGTCTTTTAAAAAATAATAGCATTTAAATATGCAATAGGTCAATAGGTCATTTACCCCCACCCCTGCCTCCGCTTATTGATGTTTCAAATCTCTAACATCATTTGGGGCTTATTTGACCTTTCTGCCCTATCTGCATATTCCATTTTTTCATTTTCATTTTATGTGTATTTTAAATAACTTCATTTTTTAAAATAATTTTAATCATTTCATCTCTTGGCATAATTGAGTATCTGGATGTGATAATTTTTAGTAAAATATCCATGACACCTGAAGAAATACATATTTTCCTTTGGTACACAAGCAACTATCACCATAAGAACTGATAGCAGAAATGCAGCCATCAGTATAGCCTAAAACTCTAGGCCTCTATGAGCTCAGAAAAAGAATCTGAAGACTCTAAGATGTCACCTAAACCCTGACTTTTTCTCCTGTTGCTGTTACAAAGGTCACCCAGATTTATCTAAATACTTCCTAGTAAAAAGGGCACCAACCAGAGAAGAGATGACCTGAAAACCCATTCTCTTCATTTTACTTACCTCTATTCCAGATATTCCAGGAAAGAAGAGGGGTGATAGTCAGCATTAGGAATGGTACACTCTCAATCACAAAGTAGATCCAAGATGGCAAAGGAGTAAGTGAAGCTACATCACTCTCTTCCCAGGACCAATCTGGAATTACAACTTATTGTGGAGAAATCATCTGGAATAACCAACAGAACATCAGCTGGAGAGAAGCCTTATAACAATGACAGAATAGAAGGGACAGAACAACGTTGACCGATAGGAAGTCCGGAGATGAGTGAGGGCTGACTGGGCTCTCACATGCAGCAGCTGGACAGATAGAGAAACATCTCAGCAGCCAGGGGTTCCACCTGAAAAAAGTGGGGTCTAATCCTCCAGCCGGGCTTCCCAGCCTACAGCAACACAGCTGAGAGTAAAATAGCATCCATCTGTGAAAAGCAAAAAGCCAAGGGGTTTTGCTGGCTTGAGAGAGACAGATAGAGACACAGAGTTCTTAAAGGGACCCTGTATGAAAATACAATCACACCCACTTACCCTGGTCTCCAGCAGAGGGAGAGCAGAGTGGACTAGAGACACTTAAGGAGAGTTTGGGGTTTTGAGGAGAGAAATCAGGGAGCAGCTGATAGGGTCTTAGTGTGAATTCATCCCCCATATGACAGATAGACCATGCTTCTCCAAGTGATGTCAGCCTAAGGGGAAGCAATAGCCCTGCCCACAGGAATTAATCTGCCCCACGTAGTGGTGCTTAAGCCAAACACAGATAGATTGGATTAACAACTGAAGTAGACAAAGACAGTGGCTCTCTGGTAGTCTCAAACAGGCTGCCTAGGCCCAGGCTGGGACACAATCTGATGCCACCAGGGGCAGATCCAGGAAGTAAAGAAAATGTACCTCTACAACAGTGTACAAGATGTGGTGGGTGGAGTGACTCTCAGTCAGCTAATCAGAGGGAAGGACCCACCAAAGAGCAACATAACAACAAAAACCCAAGTACAACCAGACAGCCCAAATAAATGGAATAAAGGGCAACCCAAGAGAATCACATTTAGGGGATTAAGAAGACTGCACCACTGAATTCCATAGGTCTTCTCTCACAGAAAGTCACATCACAAAGATAGGAAGTCAAAGTAGATCTACCTACAACATAGAAACAAACAAAAAGAGTCACCTAAATGGGAAGACAAAGAAATAACCTCCCATCAAATGGAAAGGAGGAATCTTCAGAAAGAGTGCTAAATGAAATAGAGACAAGCAAATGACCAGACACAGAATTCAAAATAATGATTATAGAAAAGCTCAATGAGCTCAATGAGCTCAAAGAAAACACTCAAACACAATTTCAAAAAGAAAAGAACAGTTATCATGTACAACTGAAAAAGATCAAGGAGAAAGAGGAGTTTAGGGATACATTGGAATAACAACGAACATACTGAACACAGGAACCTTTTTTAAGGTCTTGTTGCCATGTCTACTCAGAGCTATTTGAACAATGTATGAACTCAGGCACAAAAGGAAGGTTTATAGGTGAGCATAAAGTCAGGAATCAGGGCTCACAGTCATTTAGGCTGAGGATAGAGCAGGGTCAGCAAGAACAATTTCTTCACACTATTTCTCCCCATATTGAGCAGCATGTAATCAACCTGCACATAAGGTCTAGAAAGTGTAGGCCCCTGGTCACTATAACTTGTGAATATTGAACAGTCTAAATTTCATAGGACCAACAAAGTGGTAGCTTTTGGAAACTCAGAGTTAGCTAAGAGAACAAAAGTGCCTTGGAAGCCAAGAATTTTTAAGGCCTTACGTTATAATGCAAGGCTCTTCTCTACACATTCCTGATACTCAGATAACCTTGCTTGAATATTTATTTTCTGGGAAGTATACTGTAGTATGAGAAAGATCATTTCATGGCTGGATAACTCTTCTTATTTAAACCATGATTTCATATATTAAGCTAAATTAAAGAAAACTTTCATTTACTGGTTCATAACATTCCTAAAGTAAAATAACAAGATTGTTGGATAATTCTGATGCATCTAATACAAAGATAATAACTATGAATACTTGGCTTAGATGGAGAACATGCAGAAGGAAACATGTTTTTTGTTTCTGTTCTTTATTTTGTTTATTTGTTTTTTTAAAATTGTAGTTGACAGCATAATAATTGTTTTAGGTGTATGACATAGTGATTAGACATTTGCATACCTTACAAAGTGATTACCACAATAAGTCTAGTAGCCATAAATTGTTATTACAATATTATTGACTATATTCCCTATGCTATACTTTACATCTCCATAACTATTTTACAATTGTCAATTGTACCTCTTAATTCCCTTCACCATTTTTACCCAGCTTCCCACCTTCTCCCATCTGTCAACTACCAGTTTATTTTCTGTATCTATGAGCTTGTTTCTGTTTTTGGTTGTTGCTGTTGTTGTTGTTGTTGCTCTTCACTTATTTTGTTTCTTGTTTTCACATGGTTGGATCTAAAGAGTACTAGGTTAAGTAAAATAAGTCAGACAGAAAAGATTCCAGTAAAGATGGAAGTATAGGTAAATGCAGTACTCAAATCCTCCTACAAGCACATCAAAATTACAACTAAACAACAGCACAACTATCATTCAGACCACCTGAAATCTAGCTGAATAGAAATCCTACAACTGAGGGTATAAAGAAGAAGTCATAGAGATTTGTAGGAGTGACAGAGATACAGAAGTGGCTGGTCCCATATCCACTTGTGATGGATAAAACCTGGAATATCTTAGCTGCAGAGGTCCTCCCATTCCCACACCAGGTCACCCAATTTGGGGTTCCAGTGCCAGAAAGAGAAATCTCTATAACTTCTGGCTGTCAAAATCAGGGGGTATTGAGGCTGAGTGAGAACGAGGACTGTGGAGCCCCAGGCACTCCTTGTAAAGGGTCCACACACAGACTTACTCAGACTCATTCACTTTGAGTTCCAGTGCTGGGGCACCAAGGACATATGGGAAGGAACTGACTTGTCTGGCATTGTGGTGAGAGATGGAAAGGCAGCTTTTTTCCAGACAGAAGTGCTGGCAGAGACCATTGTTCCTTTTCTGGGACTTCCCTCCACAGATCAGGCAGGCAGACACCATAACTGAATCTCCATCAACATGGCTCACACTGTTTGCCCACCCTTGGGATTACTAGAGACCCTCCCCCACCCCAGTGTATTTTCCATATAAATGGCTTCTCTTGGCTCATATTTCTTTCCTAAAATCTCCCAAATAAGCAGCATCTAGCTTGGCATATCACATACCTCTCTCTAAGGAGCCCCAGACCCAGCACTAGCAATAGCTGGCCTTCGGTTCACAGCATGGCCTTGCATGGCCACCTCCATGCCCAATACAAATTTGCAGCTATCTGCAGAGTTTTTTATATCATTCCAGATGGTACTGGGCGAGGCACAGGTAATGACTGACTTTGGTTTACACCTCCTGGAAGATCCCAGAACCAGCACATCTGGTGGACATCTTCATAACCTGTCAAAGCATCACCCAACTACCTCCACTAGGGACACACTCAAAAGGTAAACTCAGCAGGCACCAGAGACCTGATGAAGTAATTTCTTCTCTCTGGGGTTGGCCTCTGCACAGCTGATCTGCCATGGTGGTGGCAGCCAGTTCTCAGAGCCAAATGGCCTACGGATAAAACTTTCCCACTGACCTGCCAATAGCAATCAAAGCTCAACTACAACAGGAGGGTTTATACAGCCCACACAGGGGAGAGGGGCACACTTTAAATGTTCAATTCAGATGACAGAAAAACTGTGCCACTGGACTCTTACAGGACACTACATAAAGCTACTTTATTAAATGCAGGAAATGTATCAGCTCTACCTAATACATAGAAAAAAACATAGGGAGGCAGCCAAAATGAGGAGACAAAGAAATATGTCCCAAATGAGAGAACAGAAGAAAATTCCAGAAAAAGAACTTAAGAAAATTGAGACAAGCAATCTACTAGATGCAGAGTTCAGAACATTGATTACACAAATGCTCAAGGAACCTAGGGGAAGAGTAGATGAATTTAATGATAACTTCAACAAAGAGATAAGAAGCATAAAAATTGACATTAGAAACATAAAAAAGATTCCATCAGAGGTGAAGAATACACTAACTTAAATGTAGAACACATTACAGGGAATCAGCAGTGGAATAGTGCAACAGAGGATCAGATCAGAGGCTTGGAAGAAAGAAAGCAGAAAACACTATCAAAAGAGCAAAAAGAAAAGAAAATACAAAAAATTAGGATAATTTAAGGAGTCTCTGGAACAACTTCAAGCATACCAACATTCCCATTATGGGGGTGCAGGAAAAAGAAGAGAGAGCAAGGGATTGAAAACCTATATGAAGAAATAAGGATAGAAAACTTCCCTAACCTGATGAAGAAAACAGACATAAAAGAGTTAATCAGACAGACATAAAGGAGTTCATCACCACTAAACCAGTATTAAATACATAAAATGTTAGTCTTCTTTAAGAAGAAGATAAAAATATGAATAATGAAATGTCAATTAATACATATGGAATAAATGTTCCAATCAAAAGACATGGAGGTTGAGTGGATAACCAAATAAGACCTTTACATACGCTGTCTACAAGACACTCATTTCAGATAGAAAAATACACACAGACTGAAAGTAAAGGGATAGAAAAGATATTTCATGAAAATGGAAAACAAAACAAATAAACAAAATCTGGGGTATCAATACTTATATCAGGCAAAATAGATCTAAAGAACAAATAAACAAATAAGCAGAACAGAATTAGAATTATATCTACAGAGAACATTTGATGGTTGCTAGATAAGAGGGGGATTAGGAAGTGGGTTAAAAAAGGTGAAGGGATTAAAAGTGCAAATTGGTAGTTACAGAATAGTCATGGGGATGTACAGTACAGCATATGGAATATAGTTAATAATATTGTAATAACTACATTTGGTGTCAGATGGGTACTACATTTATTGGGGTGATCACTTAGTAAGTTATATAATGTCTAATCATTGGGTTGTACATCTGAAACTAATGTAATATTGTATGTCAACTATAATTGAAATAGAAAAACTTTAAAGTCAAAATAAATATTGACTTTTTTAAAAAGATTTTATTTATTATTTTCAGAGAGAGGGAAAAGGAGAGAGGCAGAGAGGGAGAGAGACATCAATGTACGGTTGCTTTTCACCTGCCTCCAGCTACAGATCTGGCTGGTGACTTGGCTTGCAACCTTGGTTATGTGCTTTGGCTGGGAATTGAACCAGTGACCTTTGGGTTTGCAGGCTGGCACCTATCCACTGCACCACCAGTCAGGGCTAAATATTGACTTTAAAATAAAGAAAAATATTGTGCGTTTGTTTATTAAGTCAGAAAATACCAGCAATTACCAACAAAAGTTCCAAAAGGAAGAATTTTCTCACATTACACTAGAAATAAGGTCTATGAAGGCCAAAAACTTTGGCTCCCTTCCCCATTAACTGTACTGTCAATATCTAAATAGTGGCTAGTATCTAGGAGATTCTCAATATAAATTTGTTGAGTAAATGAATAAATAAGTCAATCTATCTTGATAAGTTAGTGACATTCTCATCACTGCAAGAATGCAAACATGATCTTGATGCCCATGCAACATGAAGAAGAGCATGGTGTTTGGTGTGAAGTGTTAGGTATTTGAAACATCTAGATTCCAATCCTGGTTCTATATTTATGGGTTGTTTGAGCTTGAACAATTTACCTAAAAATTCTGGTCTTCAGTTGCTTCATCTGAAAAAATTATGAAAATAAGTAGCATCTATCACATAGGATGGTTTGGATAAGTTAGTAAGATAGTTACCACAAATTATTTATCACATCTGCTAGTACATGATAAGACAATAATTCAAATTTATAGAGGTCTTTATAAATTGAGTAGAGGGCTGAGCAAGTTTAATTTTCTGTTCACTTTTAGCCCTGTGTTTCCTAAATCATAAATAAATCTCATTTTCATGAGAGTTCTCAAAAGGTGCTTTGTCTTTTGAGTTGTATATATGTCACTGCAGATTAAATCTCTCCAAATCTCTCAGTCCCTTACTCTCCATCCAAAAGAGCCTAGAATGTATGACAGCCCTTTTCTTTTGGAACTATTTTGTATGTCAAGTATTTGATGTCATAATCTGTCATTACAGTTATTCATTTTGCATGGTCCCAAGTTCCTAAAGACAAGTACTTAACAAGTCATTTTCAAGTGTAGCTAATACCTACTCTGTCCTCTGCCCTCAGTTTCTGAAATTGAGGCTTCATTTCCTACCTCTAGTGGAAAAGAAACTATATTTAAGTTAGCTTCACAGAAAGAACAAAACAAGAATTGAGAAGAGATTCAGAAGAACCAATAATCTGGTTATTGGTTCATCTATTTTTCTCTTTCTCATTATCAAAGTAAAATATTTTGAACAATTTGAGTGATAAGCTTAACTATCCATGGTTGCCTGTGGAAGAGGACATAGTAATAATTATTATTGAGATTCCAAGTGCTGGGAAATGAGCCATGATGGCTCTGAAATAATCAGGAGACCTTGGTGATAGACACTACAACAGCTGCAGTGCCTGAGAGCCACCTAAGAAAGGAGGGTGGCAGCTTAACCCGAGGCATAACTCAAGATACTGAGATCTTCTTTGGCAAATATAGCAGTGGGATACATAAGATGCAAGTTTACACAGTTTTATATAAACCTTCTTTAAGCATTTAATGTTAGAATAAAATACCTTTAGGTATGAAGCACAGAACAAGATGCACAATGACTAAATATACCAAGAGCCATATCTTCATGTATGATATTGTAGACATGAACTCCAATTTTAACAGGGTATCTGAAAGAGAGAGCAGAAAGACTTGATAAGTAGAGCAGCAGGATCACAAGACTCCAATGGGCATGGAATATTGCCGCAAAGGAAGCAGAGTCCCATTACACTATGATCCCCACTACACTGTACTAGTTTCTGACAAGGCTACTGGCTAATGAAACTGGACTACAGGAAATCCCAGGTTATGTGCCTTAATGTATGAGAATGAAACAGGATTAAATGGAGAAATAACATCTGCTTCTTTTCTTACATTCCAGGGTACAAATCTATGAGATGAGGGGAATTATAGGACAGGGTCTTAGGCAACACAATATATGAGAGATCGGTGAAAGCCAATGGCTTTGGAACTGGATTAGATGTGCCCCTGGTAAAATTTCAGGAAGTTTAAACAAAATATAAGAGCTCTGAAACTCCAGAAACAAAACTGAAAAAGTCTTGATATCCAGTGTTTAATTCTCTATAGGTTAGGACCAATGTGACAGAAAATATTCTCCCAAGAGTGAACACCCAACATCCTGATAAAAACATACTTTAAAAAAGTAACACATTTCTGAGTGGTGATAGAGCAAAGGACTCCTCAAACTCTCCAAAGTGCAGAAAAAATAGAAAGTGCACTGTCAGCATTTGCTCTATTGCTTTATCGTTCCTACCAATTACCCGTGACCTTGGTTCAGAAAAGCCTGGTGTATGAGAGGTTATGAAGAGATAAGAATTGTTTCCCAGAGAATGAAGGTGAACTTGGAGACAGACCAACTAGGGAATCATATAGGTAATACCTCCATATCTTATCATTTTCAGATTCAGAACACAAAATAAATCATCTCAATGTAGTAAATTAAAAAATGGTTTGAAGTAAAGCAGGCTACCCTGAGGGTTTGGTACCAAACTATTAGAATTTAAGGGATACATGAATTTTGAGAACAACAACAAAATAACATGTAAAACTAATAGCTCCATTATCAAAGCATCTCACTTACCTCTTATTTGGCTATCACCAGGACTGAATTTGCTTTTTCATTTTAAGAAAGGCCTCTACTCAAATAAAATATCAACAAGAAAAGGGCATGGGATCCAAGGTTCTACATTCATTCACCAGCTTCAACAACACCAGGTCGGCCAGTCCAAGATTCATGAATGATTCAGAATAGAAATGTAGGATTGAGAGGGAAACCAAAAGTAAGTCTCCCATGAAGTCAAACATAGGATTGAAATTGTGAGTTGACTGAGGAAGTTAATTTTGGATTATACAGAGACCCAAGCATATAAAGTGAGATTTATTTATCAACTTCCTAATTATTCTTCCATACTATGAGGAAAAAATGCATTTTGTAATTCCCTAATACTCAACCTCTGCAAATTGGCCCTAGTTAAAGTTACCTTCTTCTATTCAGAAATACTCTAACAATAAGGCTAATTTTTATCTTTTTATCCAAAGACCCTCTGGTAGACATTGACAATGTTCCTTAGAAAATGTCCCCTCTTTTTTCTTTTCAGCAATAGTCCTCCTTGTGAAATGAAACCAGAATTACTCCCTGTCCCTATGTTAGACAATACCAGGCCCAATCAATTTCCTGTTCTTGTAGTAAACAACTTGAGGACTAGGCACACTTCCTGTCCCTATACTAAACAGCTAATAACAAATAGCAATAACTTAGCTACTGGCTCAAGGAAATACTTGCTTCTGGGAAATAAGACTGTGAGTCAACTAAAATAGCATATTCAAAAAAATGGATGATGGACTCATCAAGACTCACTTCAAGATCTTCACTTTACTGTGCTCACCAATCCAAAGCTATTACCTCATACACTCTGAAAATTCTAACTAGTTTCTCGCCTTGCAAGACCTATTTTAAAATCACCCCATAGAGGCTCTAAAACTGTAACTCTCTTCCCCGAATTACCTATTTTAGAAGGCTATCAATACTCTGTTAAGATGATATTCTTTCTTACTGCATTTGGTCTAATAAAGTTAGTTTTGCTTGATCAACAGGTTTTCAGATCTTTAAGGAGACTGGTGGTCAACAATCCATATGAACCTGAGTGTCTGAGTTACCCCAAAGACTACAGCCACGTGAACTACCTGACTATTTCTACTGCGTTTCAACTGCTAATGGGGGAAGCCTT
This sequence comes from Noctilio leporinus, assembly GCA_004026585.1. Classification (NCBI taxonomy): domain Eukaryota; kingdom Metazoa; phylum Chordata; class Mammalia; order Chiroptera; family Noctilionidae; genus Noctilio; species Noctilio leporinus. The sequence continues at coordinate 29,781 of PVIW01010350.1, forward strand.
TTTGTAGAAGAGTTGAACTGTAGTGCTATGTGAAATAGACCCTTTCATTCCTCCTACCTTTTCTCCTTTCCACCCACCTTAATTGCTCTGGGGACTAAACCTAGTCACAGGCTGAAGCAGAAAGAGCACACTTTTACAGTGTTCACCCCTCATTTCTCTGATCACAACTACCCTTTGCTAGAGAAAAATAGCCTTGGATAATGGGCAAGGAGCTGGGATCTAATCCTGGATATATCACTTATTAGTTGCTGGATCTTTATAATTGGTTCCTCTATCTATTTCTTCACAAGGTAGTAATAAAGTCCACTTGCGACACTTAAAATTTTTAAATTAATCTTAATTCTGCATATTTCTTTATGTCTTGTAAAGCCGTTTTGCTTGCAATATTTTATTTCAAGTTGAAAAACAAAAAAACAAAAACATGTACGCTACCACTTCCAAATGAGAAAACTCAATGATTTCAAAGGTTACATGATGTTCACATTCACAAAGCTATAAATAGTGGATCTAGTACTAAAATAACATAAATAACTTTTGAAGCCTTAAGATGCTAAACAAAATAAAAGCTTTCTCTTTAATTTTTGTGATAACTTCCATTCTTAAACACAGCCCTCTATATATCTGGTATTTTCCTCATTCCCAGATACTTAATAAGGTTTAAGTATTACATGTCTATAGCAGATCACCATTCACAAAACAATTTCACATTTATTGTTTCACTTAATATTATCTTTAGTTTGTCACACTGATGAAGACAATTATTCCCTGATAGAACTAAGCCACAAATACTTACCTGGTAGGATTATACCTGCTCTTTTCTCTTGACCAGTAACTGGATTAAGCAAGCAGCAAGTGACAGGACCATGGGTGCTGTCTTTGAGAAGAACACTCATCTTCAGATGCAATAATCCAGCTTTATCTTGAGAGAAGATTTTTGATGAGGCTGGAATTACATTCCCTCCTCCGTCTCTCCATTCCATGTAAGTTTGTGGAAACCACCCTTCTGAATTACACTCCACCATGAGCTCCTTTGTGTCAGAAACTTGAACATTAATCTGTATATCCAAGCCTAGAGCTGTAGGAGGAGAGAGACATAACATAGCATTAATTATTGGTGAATACTCAAGAATTAAGAAGTAAATGTTCCTTCTCATTCTCTGTGGCTGATAGAGTATGCCTAACTAACAGTGATGACCATAATTAAGGCATGGATAATACTCTAATCCAACCTAAGCTAGCATGACACCAAAAGTATTAACCATAGAAGGGATTGATAAATTAGACTTTATGGAAGTTAATTTCTGTTCATCAAAAAACATGTAGAAAGTGAAAAAACAAGCTACAGACTAGAAGGCAGTCACAATATATCTGAGAAAGGAGTTTCCAAAATATATTTGAAAAAATATCAGAAATTAATAAGAAAAACCTGGTTTTTAAAATGGACCAAAAAATTGAAGAGGTATTTGAATTAATATATCTATATACCCAGATGACCAAAAAGTCTGCAAACATCACCAACTATCAGAGAAATGATAGTACTAATGAGTACTAATACCTACCAAAAAGTATGTTCAAAAATATTCATGGTAGCATTATTCATAATAGCCCTAAACTGAAAGTAACTCAAATGTCCAGTAACAGCATAGAATAATACAAAACTTGTGTAAAAGATCATTTGCTATTCATAGCTGTGTATCTTAAAAGAACAGAAAATTGTCTACTCCTTTAATGTCCAATAATATGGGAATATGTAAATCAATAATCATATTATGAGGTGGAATACTATAGTACAGTTAAAAATGGATTGTATCTACTTAAATAAGCATGGGTTGATAACAAAAATAAAAACTAGGAGTATAATCATGTCAATAGAGTATATATAGTGACACTATTAAATGTGCAAAATTTTAAAACACACAAATTAATACTATCTATTCTTATGAATGCTTGTATGTAAACCAAAAGAGATGATATGAGTTTAATTAATGATTCCTTTTTTCCTTTGTTACTTTTTGGACAAGGGAAGAAGTCTTTGTCCAAAAAGTAACCATTAATTAAAGGAACAAAGTAAATGGCACCATTGATGAATACAAAGGTGATTTTTACTTGATCTGAAATAACTATGACAAGTGTTAACCAAGTATATTTGTAATTATATTAGCTTATGCATGTATTTTTATATAAATTATATTATATTGTCATATTTAAAAGTTACATTAAAAAAGATTTTATTTATTTACTTTTAGAGAGAGGGGAAGGGAAGGAGAAAGAGGGAGAGGAACATCAATGTGTGGTTGGCTCTTAAGGGCCCCCAACTGGGGACTTTGCTTGCAACACAGGCATGTGCCCTGACTAGGAATCAAACCAGCAATCCTTTTGGTTCACAGGCCAGTGTTCAATCCACTGAGCCACACTAGACAGGGCCAAAAGTTGCATTAAAAAAAAAATGCCAAGAAATTTTTGTCTCATGGCCCAGCACTCATGAATTCTGGATCCTGAGTCTAGAAAAGCACTTCCAAGAAAGATGACTCCTTTGTCCTTACCTGCTACCTTCACATCCACAGTGGCCTCTTTAGTGGTGTTACCATCTTTAAAGAAACAGTGGTACTGTCCAGCGTCAAAAACACTGACATTGTGGATTCTGAGGGTCACTTTGCCCTCTCCCAGGGCATCTGTCAGGATTGCTGTGCCATTCATATAGTTCTGAATGATTTTTCCAGAAAGTTCTTCTTCTTTCTTATAAATGGAAACTGGTTGGTATTGATCCCGATACCAGCCCACCTGCTTGTATTCTGCACTCTGTTGGGGGGACAGCTGGCAGCTGAGCTCAGCAGGTCCACCTACCATGACCACTTGGGGATTCTTGGGGCTGCTCACAGTGAACTGCTCTGTGGATAAAGTTAGAGGCCATGGTTTTAGTCTGAAGGTCACAGAAGAATGCTTCACCTATATCCTTCTGCTCTGGACATATTGGCCTTCTTTCTGGTTCTTGATGCCAAATCCTTTCTGACTCAGAACCTTACTCTCAGAGGCATCTTCACTCGGGCAGCAGCTCTCCGGCCTCTGCCTCATTGTCTCTCAGGTCTCAGCTTGAATAGCAACTCAGAGAAGTTTGTTATGACCACCCGCTTAACATTTCCTCTTGTCATACCTAAACATGCCTTCATAGCCAGGTAAATACCTGATATTTTAAATTTCTGTCTTTATTTCTCTTGTGGTCTGCTAATATGTAAATCACACAACAGCAAATTTTTGTCTTATTCCTTTAAAAAAATTTTTTTTATTATTTCCAGTGCATAAAACATTGCCTGTTCATATTAGGCACTTGGTAAATAGTTAATAAAGGAATGAAAGATAATCCCATTGTCTAGAGATGGGATGTGGACCACTATTGCTGAGCAACATAAGTGCTTCACTTATCCAATCCACTAGTTGCTTTTTTCAGCATCAATTTTTTGGTATAGTAAAGATGGCCACAAAATTTTTGATGTTTCTTCTGTGAAGAGAAAGGGTCTATATCTCCTTCCAAAACTGTGTGTTCTGAGATTGCTTTCCAAGTCTAATATGGAAGAAACCTTGCAATAATTTCTGAGCCTGTCTTAAGAAATGATCAGCTCTCAGTATTTTATTTTGTTTTGTTTTGTTTTGCAACACTCTTTCTGGAAGCCCTGGGCTACCAAAATGAATCCACCATGGCAGAAAGGCCACATGTTGCCACACCATTGGACAATCCCAGCTGATCCCAGCCTTCTGCCAAAGTGCTAGTGAAGCCATCTTGGGTCCCTCAGAACATCCTGCCTACCAGGTGACCTCAATCTACTTCATGTGGAACAGAAGAATGCCTGGCCCAAATTCCTGACCCACAAACTGTGAGATACAATAAAATGGTGGTTGTTTTAAATTACTCATTTTGGGAATTACTTGTTAGGAAGCTATAGGTAACTATCACACAACTCCTTCCATACTCTGAGGTTTTGCTCCTTTCAATTACACCAAATTCATTCCTATTTCTGCTGACAATATTTATCCTTCTCATTGTAAGGAATCTGAATTATCAGACTTAAAGCCCACCACACAAAGAAAAATTTGTGGACAGATCTATCTCATACCAACTTCTTTATCTGAGGTCCTACTAAACTTAAAATTCTAAACTAAATATATAGTCACATAACTGATTATGGTTTGTCCTTAAATATAAGGGATACATTCAATAAAATTTTTGCCAGTGAGGGGAAATAGTAGACATTTATCTGTCTCTTCCCCAAGGCACATCAATGCAGCTCTGTGGCATGGAATTGGGCTGAGAAAGAGTCACTGACATAGCATTCCTTAATCCTAATTGTTTTGGGACTCATTTCTACCCTCAAAACTTTAACAGAAAGGGTGGAACCTGAGGAATATCAGTGAGAACACATCCTCATTTCCTTTAGTGTCATTTACCTCTATTGTCTTTCTTCATAAATGAGACACAGCATGAAAAAAAAATTGATGTCCCTACCTGAGGTGAGCACCATCTGTAAGAGCAGAATGGTCACAAAATACCCAGATGCACAGGAAAATGAAGGATCCACCACAGCTGGAAAATGAAATAGCAATTGTGGGATCAGGTGACATGATGGGAGTCATGGTCACACACACACACACAATTTTGAAATCCTGCCTTTCGAGAGAGTTCCCTTTGATATGCTTAGTCCAAATGTTTGACAAAAAATCTTAGTCAAACCAAAAATGTCAGGACCTTTGAGGTGGTCTCTTTTTCTCTTTCCTCCCTTGTTCTTACTGTGGCTCCTTGCCTTAGACAAGAGCACAAAAGTATAAGAATCCAGCTATGCACATCCCCACATTCACATGGTTCCTTCTGCCCCTTGGCCTGGGACACATGTTCAATGGAGAGCTCTGGCTACTGTCTTTGATGTTGCCTCATTTCCTAAACGAAACTATTGCATGCCTTTTCTTGTGAGGGATAGGCCAGCATTAGCAAAACATTGATAAGTTCACTGTTATGGGCAGGGTCTAGTCACCTTGGATACATACAATTTCTAGCTGCACCAACTACTTCTACATTCAAAGGAAATGTCACATCAGAGAGATAGGATCTAGATTCCTCAGTAACTGCCCAGAAGGTCTAAGTAAAAACATTCATATATAAAGGAGTGTTAACAGGTAATAAGAATAAACAAGAAGATAAATGCCACTCCTTTCTTGTTTTACTTTGTAATCCCCTGCCCCCCTACTTTTGCTGTCTAAATTGCATGCCCTCAATAAACTCTTAGTGGTAAGTTTGGGCCCTTTTTCTGGAAATCTTAGATACAAAAAAATGACACTGCTATGATATGGAGATAGACATTAGCATGCTGAATTAAGGGACATATGAGTATATTTGGTCTCATATATTCAACAGTTAAGCAAAGTCAGATACATGAAGATTTCAAATATGTCAAAGAATAAAATGTTAGATTTTACCTGCTAGAATAAGGAGTGCTTGCATGCAAATATAAATGGTATGATTTTGTTTTGAGATTTTATAATACAAGAATATAAAATAATATATTAAAAGAGAAAAATTACAAATAAGATATATCACGCAATGGTTTAATCTACCCAACAAAAAGAAAGTGGAATTGGAAAAAATAATATAGATGAAAGCAATGGCACAAATTGGGAGTAGATATTTATAAAACCTCGACTGATAAAAGAGCTTATAGCCTTAATATATATTTAAAATGTTTTAATTACACAAATGATTTTTAAGGCAGGTAAGCCAAAAGAAAAACATGCAAGAGACCTGAACAATTTCAACATAAAAAAAATCCAGTGAAGACAAGAAAAGATGTAGAATCTCATTAAGAATCAGGAAAATGTTTATTAAAATCACAATGTAATATTGCCACACCCACCAGAATGGGTACAATGGAAGACGCTGACAATACCAAGTGTCGATAAGACTATGGTGTACATATTGTGATGTACAGGATTTTCTTCATGTTCGTGGCTGGTTTGAGTGCATTAGTAGGATGATACAGCAGTCCCTCATTATACAAGGGAGATACATTCCAAAATCCTAGTTGATGCCTGAAACTGTAAATATACATATACTAATTTTTTTCTATACATGCATACACTTTAAGGTTTCTCTTTGGCATATCTAAATTGCCAGCATCACTACTTTTACATTTTTAAGGTCATTATTAAGTAAATAAGGGTTATTTGAACCAAACACTATGATACCGTGACAGTTGATCTGTTACCGGAGATTGCTATTAAGGTGGGTAACATATCCAGTGTGAATCTGCTAGACAAAAGTGTGATTTATGTCTGGGATGAGATGAAGCAGGTCAGTGCAAGATTTCATCATATTTCTCAGAATGGCATGCAAGTTAAAACTTATGAGCTGTTTGTTTCTGAAAATTTCCATTTAATATTTTTGGACCATGGTTGACCATGGGTAACTGAAACTGCAGAAAATGAAACCACAGATATGAGGGAATTGTTGCTTTTGAAAGCACTTTAGTGTCTTCCACTGGAGTTAAAAAGAAACATAGATTATGATCCATCCACCAGTTCTACATCTGGGTATATAATCAAAGAAATACATGAACATATGACCAAGAGATATATGATAAACTTCATGATGACCTTGTTGGTAATAACTAAATTAGGAAAAATACAAATATCCTAATAATATGCCTATACATATAACCCAAAATAATATCAATATCTAACAAACAATTTCACATACATAATGTTAGCAACTGAGTCTTAAATAGTTTATTAAAATCTCTTATCACTTATAAAAATTTAGCTACATATTCTTTTGTGTTTTTTATAGAAAACCATAATTTTCTAAATACATTTTTATTTAGTTAAAAATCACTTGCAGAGCCCTGGCTGGTGGCTCAGTGGATAAGGCGCTGGTTCGATTCCCCAGCCAGGGCACATAACCAGGTTACAAGGCAGGTCTCCAACCAGGTCCATAGCTGGAGGCAGGTGAAAGGCAACCAAACATGGATGTCTCTCTCCCTCTCTGCCTTTCTCCCTGCCCCTCTCTCTAGAAATAATAAATAAAATCTTTAAAAAAAATCACTTGCATTTCTGCCAACAACAGAGTTAGCTCACATAACTCTTCAAAACTATTATTTATTAATAAAAGCAACAAAAATATAAAGCCCTCAGGAAAAAGTGTATCAAAAATATTTTTATTTTATTAACAAAATTATGATGCTCTTTTATAATAGTATCTATTGGAAGATACTACATAATTATTCTAAATCCCAGAGATACAAGTGTTTATGGATTGAAAAAAATCAATATTGTAAAAATATCAAGCCTATACAAAACATTCTGTAGAGTCAATGAACTTTCAGCCAAAATTTTGACTTCTTTTGTTTTTGCTTTTACTGTTTGTTTATTTTTATTTTGTTTATTGAATCTTAAAGCTATGACTCCAAAACATACATAGAACAGCAATTGTCCAAAAAGAGCCAAGATTCTTCTGCAGAAGAAAAATGTGACAAAACCCAAGTTAAATGATATCAATACATTATAAAACTATTGTAATTAAAAAGAATTATGGTAGTAGTGTAGATAAAGATGAATATATAAATCAAAATCAAGTTACCAATTGTAGATTCACACACAAATGGAAATATAGTCCATGATGAAACTAGCATTACAAATCCATTAAAAGAATTACTACTCCCTGAATGGTGCTGAGGCAATTGAATGGGTAAAGTGGAGATTTGAAGTCTATCAGCTAAATCAAAGTTAGGTTATTTTATAGTAATACACATTTATGAAATTAGGAAATAAAAAATGTCTTAAGCTCTAAATAAAATGTCAATGGAAAATATTAAATTCAGTTCCATTAAATTGAATAGTATGTGTATCTAAAGACACTATTGACAAAGCAGATTTCTGACATTCTAGGAAGATATTTTCAAAGACTAATAAGAATTAGGGATTTACCTAGAACTATAGAAAATGCCTGTAAATTATGCAGGAAAAAAGACAGAAAATCTAACAAATACATTGCTAAATTGTGTGAATAAGAAATCCACCAGCCCTGGCTGGTGGCGTAGTGGATAAGGTGCTGGCCTGCAAACCTAAAGGTCGCTGATTTGATTCCCAGCCAGGGCACATAACCAGGTTGCAAGCCAGGTCTCCAGCTGGGTCTTTAGCTGGAGGCAGGTGAAAGGCAACCGTACATTGATATCTCTCTCCCTCTCTGCCTCTCTCCCTTCCCCTCTTCTAAAATAATAAATAAAATCTTTTAAAAAAGAAAAAGAAAAAAAGAAATCCACCAAAAGGCAAAACAGAATAACCATAATCTCACTAGTAAGTGGGTAACTGTAAATGTATAAAAAAGGAGATGCAATTTTTTACCCATTGGATGAGCAAAATAAAGAAGTAGAATAATATTGAGTACTGATGAAGATTGGGACAATAGGATATAACATTCATTGCAGGTAGGAGTGGACATAAACCCACGTGTTCTGAAATGTAATTGGTAATTTAGAATTAAAGATTCATATATTATTGACATATAAAGGAGATATTTGGGTATATACCTCAAGAAACTCTTTCACAAATACTCATGTAAGAAAATGTTGCTCACAGTTCATTTTGTCAAGCCAAGTAAAAATGAGATGCAGAAAGATAAAAAGTAAAATCTTGGGAAAAATATGATGTCTCAACAGCAAACATATTAATTAATACCTTACTCTATTATTATCAGACAACATAGACTTTAGGACATAATATTAGCAGACATGAAGAGGAACATTTCACAATAATGAAAACACCACTCATCAAGAAAGCATAGCAATTGTATGTATAGTTTTAATTAAGGAGATTTAAAAGACATAAGCAAACACTGACCAAACTCAAAAAAAAAAAAAAAAAAAAAAATGTGAAACAGAAAATCTTCAACTATAGTTGGCAGATTTTAATTCTCTTCTATCAGTAATTGATAGGAAAAGCAAGACTAAAGAAGACTTTAACAATTCTATTAAGATTTAACACTATGTTTATAGAAGGCTATACCTAGAAACTAAATTATACCTGAAACATTCACCAAGATAAATCAAATTCCAGGCCATAAGAAAGCCGCAATCAACTCCAAAGGATTAAAATCCTAGAGAATATGTTTGCTTACCAGGGGGAATTAAAATAGAACCCATTTGTTTTAATCCAGCTAATAGCCGAATAATGGAAATTTAAATAACACATTAGTAAATAGCTCATGTTTCAAAGAAGAATTTAGAGGAGAAATTAAAAAATATCAACTGAATGAAAATTAAAACACAGCACTCCAATATATGTGAGATGAAAGTAAGGCAGAATTCAGAGAGAAAATTATAGCTTTAAATACCTATGTAAAAAACAACAAAAGGGTTAAATCCATGTCTAAATTTCTATCTTATGAAGGTGGAAAACAGAAGCAAAATATACTTTAAGAAGGTGGAAGAAAATAAAGACAAAACTAGAAATCAATGAAATAGAAAATAAGCAATAGAAAAAAATGAATTAAATTAAAAAAAGAATTATTGTAAAGATAAACAAAATTGATACTTTTTGGTAAGACAGCAAAAAAAGGTGTGAGAAAGCAAACTGTCGATATCATTATGAAAGAGAGGCATACAGGCAGATATTAAACAAATATTGTAAATATTTATATACCACTAAATTCACAAGGTTGATTAAATGAGCAACTATTTCAAAATAAAACTGACACAAAAATAGGAAATATAGATGTGTATATTAATTGAAGAATTTATATTTATAATTAAAATTTTCTTATACAGAAAACTCACAGCCCGCATAGCTTTACTAGTGAATTTAATTAAATTAAACACTTAAGGAACAACATAATAAGAAAACATACAACCTTCTAGGACAAATGATTTATTAGGCATCATTACCCTCATACTAAAATCAGTTAAGAACTTTATAAGAACAACAACAACAAAAAATAATGGAATAGTAGGAGCCAGGATTTTTGCAATTTAATCAAAGAGCTACAGATACGGAAAGAGAGAAGGGTAGAATGGATTCTGTGACTGTGTTGAAGTCAAGAGTAATTGATATAAAGTCATGGGTTTTAATATATATATGTATATATAGATAGATAATAAATGTAGAATATGTGTGTATATGTGTTTATATATCTACCCATCTATATATAGGAAGCATTTATTTAAGGTTTAATGAAATCATACAAATAAAATTTATAGAAACACAAATAACATATATAGCAAAAGACAAAGAAAAGTACTGGTTGAACATAGACGTTAACATAATCTTAATTAATATTTCCCACAAAATAGTTATTCATAAAAATGAGGGCAATATGTAAAATATTTTTACAATGGGGAAATATGGCAGACAACATTTTAATCAAGTAATCAAAGTTTCTACCAGAAACAGGATAATTCAATATCATATTCTACCAGACATAATGCAATAATAACACAGTGTTTTAATTATGTTGTATTTTATCCTAAAATAATTAACCTGATCTAATCAAGAAGAAATACCACACAGTTCTGGCAGGTGGCTTTGTTGGTTGGAACATTGTCCCATACATCAAAAAGTCGGGGGTTCAATCTCTGATTAGGGCACATACCCAAGTTATGGGTTTGATCCTTGGTCAGGGTGCATATAGAAGGCAACTAACTGATTGATGTTTCCCTCTAATCTCCCCCTATCCACCCCACCCCCCACCCTCTGATGAGGATTTTAAACAAAAAAGAAGAAAACTCATCACACAAATCCAAGTTAAGGAATGTTTTACAAAATAATTACCACATAATTATCAAAAATGTCCAGGTCATGAAAGTGAAGGAAAAACTGAGGAATTCTCCATTTTAAAAGGACTACAGAGACATGAAGCACAGGTACTATACATAACCTTGGATTGGATTCTTTTTGCTATAAAGAATTTTCTTGGGACAATAAAACTTTAATGGCATCTCTGGGCGTATAGGTTCTTGAAACATTGATGAAAGTTGGAAAGTGTTTCAAATTTTAGGTAGTAAGAAACTGTCACTTTTATTCTAAACCTAAGATTGTCGGTAAGCTATGGAATAATAGCTTTTAAAAGCCCACAGGAAAGCTAAGGGCTCAAAGAAACCTAATGAACTAAATTCAGAAAGAAAACAGAAAAAGACTTCCTAGGTGAAAAGAGACTTATTACTAGCTTCTTTAACCTCTGGTGGCATTTTTTTCAGAGGGAAATATCTGCCATAGATACCAGTTAGACAAAACAAGCTAAAGTTTTAACAGTCATATGAGGGCTGAGCTGACACATTAAAAGAGCTCTTGCTACAGAGCAAGTTTGTATACCTGCCAATTCATTCCCATGGGAATTAATGCATAACAATGATATACTAAAGATGTAGGATGTCCCTCAGGGATGAGGCAGTGGCTGCTGATGATTGAGGGGAAGATAGGAAATATGAGAAAAATCCTTCCTAGAGACTCCTTTATCAATAGCATTGCATTGACCTTCTTACAGCTGGGGGCAGGGAAAATGGGTAGTGAAAGGTCTCTGAAGAAACAGAATAGCTAAATTATAATGGGAAGAGCAAAAAGAGTTCCCAAATGAACCAAAAAGCTGGCTGTGGAATGTAAAGCAGAGAAAGCTTTCTCAAAGATCAGGAAGATGATAGCTGGCTTGTAAACCATAATGATTTCTCACACAACTAGTTCCCAGGCTCCTGTTAAAGGAAATTCTTGACCCCATTCCCAAAGTGCTTCAAGTAATGAAACTGAATGAAACAAAAGCTGAAGTTGCCATGATGCACGTCAAATACAAATTGGATTAATTTAGCATCCTATATTAGAAACCTGATTAAAGGAGAAACATATTTTTTATTATTAGAGTTAGCAATCATTTCCTAGAATTAGCATACCATTGTCTGATATAAAATAAATTTTCAAGACAGGAAGAAGCAATAAAATATGACACATTATCAAGAGAGGAAAGAACCAGTAGAAGCAGACCCAGAGATGTCTCACATTTTTGATTTACAACTCTAGAACTTTAAGACAATTATGATAAATATAATAAAATATCTAGTTAGAAAAGTCACAATATGCATGAACAGAAAGAATTTTATTCAGAAATATGGACACTAAAAAACAAAATAGAAAAGTTAAATATAAACTATATTATATTAGATGTAAGGAATTAATTTCAATGGGTTGACAACAACCACAAAAGAAAGGAGCAGTAAACCTGAAGAAAGATCACTGAATCCAAACTGAACTTAAAAGATAAGAAAAAGTTATTTAAAAATGGAACAGAGAGCACTTACAACATTAACAAGATAAGGGACAGAAATCATATGATCATCTGAACAGATGCAGAAAAAGTTATTTTTAAAAACTCAGCACATAAAGTATGACTACAAGAAAATGCTCTCATTCTGACAAAAGGTATCTACAGGCAACCTACAGCTAATATCATAGTTAATAATGAAACATTAAATATTTTTCCTGTAAGATAAAAACTAAGGCAATGATGCCTGTCCTTATTACTTCTATTTAACAGTGTATTATCCTATCCAATTCAATCAGGTAAGAGTAAATGCATAGAGATCAGAAAGAAAAAAGTAATGCTAATTCTATTCACTAATGATATGAATGTATGTATAGAAAAATCCATGAAATCTATGAAAATTCTTAAAACTAACAAATAAATTTAATAAGACCAATGGAACTAACATCAATAAATAAAATATTAAAAAAGCACAATTAGAAAATTAAAGTTTAAAATCCAGTGGAAGGTGGAGGGATTGAGAAAAAGGACTCATGGACATGAACAACAGTGTGGTGATTGCAAGGGGGAGAGAGGTATAAAGGGTAATGAAAAATACAATAAAAATTTTTAAATTTTATTTTGTTGTTTTATTACATACATCCCCTTTTTCCTTTCCTCTGTCCCCTTCCCCACCCACCCACTCTCCTCCAAAGTCAATCCCACTTGTTGTCCATGTCCATGGTTCTTCCATACTAGTTCCTTGCCTAAACTGCTCCCCTTCTTTGCCTCCTCCTCTCCCCTCCCACCTCCCCCCACCTGCCCCCTGGAGATCTATTCACTGTATTCATGTATCTGGTTCTGTTTTGCTTGTTTGTTTTGTTCATTATTGTCCTGAAATGGGTGAAATCATATGGTATTTGTCTTTCACTGACTGGCTTGTTTCACTAAGCATATGCTTTCTAGTTCCATCCATGTTGTTGCAAAGGGTAGGAGTTCTTTCCTTCTTTCTGCTGTGTAGTACTCCATTGCATAAATGTACTAAAGGTTTTTGATCCAATCATCTACTGATGGGCACTTAAGTTGTTTCCAGCACTTGGCTATTGTAAATAGTGCTGCTGTAAACATAGGGGTATATAGGTTCTTATGAATTGGGTGTTTCAAGGTTCTTTGGGTGTAGTCTTAATAAAAAATCTCTTTTGAAACTAATAAAACAAACAAACAAAAAAACACCACAAAGAACACAACAACTAACCTGAAAATCCCCATGTGTTTAAAAATGTAAAATAAAACTACTTTCTGAATAACCCATGACTCAAAGGAAAAAAAAATCATAGTGGAAAAAAATACAGTTAAAAATATAAAACAGAGGAGAGGGAAGATGGCGACAGAGTAGAGAGCAGTGCTGATGGTGTTCTCGAGTACCAAAGCAGCTAGAGGACAGGATAAGGAGCGTGAGACATCTTCAGGACCCTGGGGATTGGAACGGGCAGCATCTGGACACAGGGGAGCAGAGCCCAGAGGCAGAGGAGGCCAGCAGGACAGTAGGTGAGGCGTTCCCGACCGACCGGGCCACGGTCGGCTCTGGGCAGTGGCGGCTCTGCCCAGAGGGGCGCGTTTGACTGGGGCCAGTTTCAGGCTCCCTGGCGACTGGAAGTCTCAGCAGTGAAGTGCGGGCAGCGAGGGCAAACACCGTAGGGAATGTGGAATTGAACTCTTGCAGGGGAGGGACTGTGTGAGAGACTCACCCCGGCAACAGGGAGAGGAGGCTCCGCTAGCGGGGCTAGAGGCGGAGGAGAAGAGTCCTGTGGGAAGCCAGAGCGGGGGAGCGGGAAGTGCACCAGCAGGGCGGCAAGAGGGCCGAAAATGGAGCTGCTGGGCCACCGGGGAAACAGCAGCTAGAAGCCCCTGCGAGGGGGGAGGCCCAGCCCTGCGCAGCCACACAGGCCCCCAGGCTCTGCGGGAAACTCCAAACAGCGAGCTGGAGAGCGGGCAAGCCAGGAACTAGTGGCGGGCAACCCGCCATTGCCGGAGACAAAGGCCGCACCGCCCACGCCTGGGAGGGGCTCATCACAAAGGCCGCATAAAGGACTCCCCGTAAAGGACTCCGGGGAGAGCTGGTTGGCTTGGAGGCGTGGTGCCCGCCCTGGAAGGGTGGGACAGTGTAGGCGGACCCCGGACAGTGTTGACTGACAGACCCGGCCTCCTCCCGGAACTGCGGGGGCAGGGCCAGTCGTCACAGGGACCAGCGAAGTTGCCGGCTGCCCTGCAGAAGTGCTGGGGGCGCGTCCTGGGCAGGAACCTCCGCCGGGAGTGGGAGGGGGCTGCCTGCCGGCTCCAGAACACCGGCAGCCCTAACACCCAGCCAGGCTGTGGAAGGCCCAGCCTACCTGGGGGCGGACACTCAGAATCAGCCCTACTGTGACAATAAGAGGCCCTGCCACGCGCCAAGACCGGCTAGAATATAGACTATAGACTGTAAAGTCCTGACCAAGAAAAAGAGGCAGCCTCAGGAAAGGGATTGCTGCCAATCTCAAGCAACTGAATTATACTGAGAGCAATATGAACTATTAAGCCCCAACATATCCTTTGCAAAAGTTACTCCTCACATATTCTTAATCCCCCCCATACCTCAATCCACCTAAATATCCAAGACCCTCCCCTACTCTCAAATTAAAGTCTATTCACTCTGTGGCCATAACGCATTCCCAGTCCTCAATCTAAGTATTCCTCCCTTCCCCAGCCTTTCTAAACCCTTTCTT